>JAQFYP010000167.1:0-31033 GCA_034694865.1 Bilobella braunerae
GTATAAAAATACCTTATTGTCAGAAAAAAAGTTGCGCTTTGACTGGGAGCAACAATGAGACAAAAATGAGAGAAAAGTGAGAGAAAAAACCATGCCATGCTCCCAAGCCTCGCACGTAACACCGTAATTATATGGTGGTGAATAAATAAATTATTGCTGTAAACATGATTACAAAATTATTTAATTCACATGGATTGATTAGACAAACCCTAAATTTAAAATTTAAATTTGTCCACATATTAATACGGCTAGGTTTGCTCTTAAATATTTAAAAAAAAAAGCTGAAAAGATAGCATGATTCCGGATCCTTTTTAATAAATTTTTACACTCTAGTTGTTAACCAGAGAGAGTTAAAAACCATTACATTTTCTATATAGAATCCCTTTGCGCGCCACCCGCATCCAGCTCTGTTATGCGCGGCGCCAAAACAGGCCGCTACCATTTGGCTTAAAATCAGCAAAATTGATGTGTTAACAACATATTGTGACGACTCGGCCCTTCTATCAACCACTAAGGTCAATGAACTTTGATCAAATTTCTACTCTGTATGCTCTATGCTGAGTGATGATAGGTGACAATGACCTAAATCTGAGGGCTCAATGCTCTGGGATGACTTAACTTGGCATGACTTATGAAATAAACGCTACACCCAGCCCAACGCACAACGACGATATCATAGGTCAAAGGTTGATTCAAAGAAAATAAACTGAAGAATTATGATTAACAGACTAAGTTAGTTTAGAACATTACCAGACTACTGGACAACCATGGACAAGACAACTGACTAGCAATTGACTTCCAAGCTACTGATCTACTGACGATCAACTGAACCCCGACTACAGGGAGCGGAACCTTTTCATAGGCGACCGTTCCTATGCTACCATCTGACACAACTCTAATTTTAGCGCAAACTACTGCTAAAGGTTGACACGTGCGTTAAATGACAGTTCTTATCTGTAAACCAACTGTCATAGCACACAACAACAGCGTGAACCTAGTTAACTAAAACGTGTAACTATTCTGCTTTGTCTCAATATGTTCCAAGTCTCATTGGACTTACATTGGTCCACATTGCGGGGGCTATTTTGAGATCTGAAGTTTCTTGATGACGGGCTGCGGTAGGAGGTCCATGTTACAACCGATTTTGGATTAGAAGTGCGGGTTGTAGCTGCTGTCATTGCTGGGGAACTATTCTTTGTGTTTATTAGCTCGGTCAATTTGAACTTTGCGGGGGAGGTCTTGACTAATGGCAAAAGGGTTGCTTCTCAAATTTTGGCGAGCATTCAGTACAATTTCTTTTATAGCCTAGTTGGGGAGTTCTAGCCTTACAGGTCTCGAGCGGTTGTTTCCATTTGCCCGTTTTTTTTTGCGAATCCTGGAAAATTGGATATCAGCATCGTAGAATTCCCCAGCTTTAGGGTGAATTTGGAGGTCCAAATTAAATGTTAAAATACATGCATTGTTTAAAATGTTTAAAATAAGGTTAAAATTATGTTTAAGAATTTCACTAAATTTAAAGCTAAAAATCGTCTCAATTTGAGTTTATGTTTTAGAAAGGGCGGGAATTGAAGTTAGCATTTATTTTTGAATTATGCTTTTTGGTTAAGAAAAAGAAGCAATCGAACCACGTCACTCGAGCAGAAAGGAGCTGCCATCTTGGAAAATCAGTGTTTTTAATTACTAATTGGCAGTTAATTGGTTTAATTGAAATAAAAAATTTATTGATTGATGAAATTAGTTGTTCTGAGTTGACTGAGGGCTAAAGAGGTCATTGTAGTGGCCAATTAAGTCCGATTTGTGTCTTTATTAAATGGTAGAGTGTGAAGCGCCGTAAACGGCGTATACTCTACAGTTATAAGGTCAAAGGTTATTTGCCTTTTTAAAATTGTATGATAAAACATAACTCGCAATTATAATTAAGATAATTAATTAGGTTAAAATAATTAAGCAATACAATATAACTATAATAATACAATTTTGTCGGTAGCACGCCATTAGGTCTAATGAATTAGGCCCACAAAAAAGACGTCCACAACAAAGACGTCAACAGAAAAGAGGTCCACAGTAAAATTAGGGCCACAGCAAAATCACGTCCAAAAAAAGAGGTCCAGAGCAAAATCACGTCCACAAAATTATGTTCTCGCAACGAAAAGACTCAAAAATTATTAAGTATTTAAATATAATAACCACCTTAAATTTACTTGTAATTAAAATTACGCCTGTTAACAAACTGGTTCTTCAGTTAAACTAGAGTTAGGTACAAGGAGTAGACTATATGTATGAAGTTCAAACCCATTTCTAAAATGCAATTAACCCTACTAATTATATCCAACCATTTGCAGGCCTCACTTTTAATTCATTCCGAGGATTTGCCGATTATTACGATTCATTCCGATTTTTGCCGATTATTCGGAGTCAATCCACTAAAGAGAATCCAACTAACAGTAAGCTTATCAAGTCACTACATTAAATCACAGTTTTACATTATCATTCATATACATCCAGTACAGCGTGTACATTATTTTTGTGCAGCCAATACATTTTATACATAAATCATTTACATCCAGCACATTATGTATATCATGCATCTCCATCCCATTAACTATTTGAATCAAATTACATGAATTTCAACTTACGCTCATTAAAATATGATTTACAAAGCATAGTGTACAAACTAGATAACATTTACAATTCTGCAACACATACTTTATTACTAAATAAAGTAATTTTACATTATTCTTAGTTTTGCAGAAAACTATTTGCTGATATATCAACTCAATTCAATTCAAGAGATCATACGGGTGCGCCAACTTAGCACCTCAGCACCGTCAACTGGGCACCTCAAATCAGCACCTCACTTGCATGTTAGGGTACTACAAAGTGTCCACTCAGCACCTCAGCCCCTCAACTATTTTCAAAAATAGCTGGGTGCTGAGGTCTGAGTTGACGCATCACCACCGGTGCGTCAACTCGGCACCTCATTTCAGCACCTCAAATTACATGTTAAAAAGCGTCAACGCAGCACAGCGCCTAAAATGTAGTGCTGAGGTGCTCACTTGACACATCACCACCGGTGCGTCAACTCAGCACCTCAAAACCTCAAATTAAAAAAAAATATTAAAATTGAGAAAATTCGAAGCCCATTATCATTTATTTAGTATTTGTTATTAGTTAGAATTCATGTTTATTAATATCTTTTGGTCTGGCATTTCAAAATAGTTAAATAGTTTTCACTTGAAAATTGAAATATTTTATCCTGAAACTGTGAATAGCAAGGCATACAGAATTTACATTATAAACAGTTACTTATTTTTAGTGATACTAGTTATTGCGATTTTTTAACCATAAGAGTACTAAACTTGACATGGGCGTGTTTGCAAAGTAATGTGTAAAAATCCTAAATATTTACTAAGAACCTGTGTTTTCCAAATATTGATTTCAATTTTTAAAAATCGGTGACCTAACTACATTCCGTGGACAAATGTACAAGGGAAGGCCATCTGGATTAGGATTGGTAATCCGATCCGTCGGATTCGGTCGGATTTTTCTCGGATCGGATTGACTCATATTTTAATCCTACGGATCGGATTTTGGATCGGATTATAGGGCAATCTAAAACGGATTAACCGGAACATTGGCTCGGATTACCGGTCGGATTTCGGATAATTTTGTGTGTATATGTATGTATTGGCGCGAGATAAAAATTATTCAAGCTCTTTTGTAGATTGACAACTTTGACCTGTACGCAGATTACTTTATTTATTGCTTTAATTGGTGATTTAAGTAATCATGAAAGTTGATACAGAAGTTTTGGAAGTTGTTCTACCTCAACGTAATTTTATCCGTTTTGTCAAGTTTAATTGAATACAAATCTAAAAGAAGTAAATGTTGGATTTGGGATAATTTCATCGACAAGAAAACTTTTTATTTTAGTTGTTTTTATGGAAAATGTGTTTTTGTGCTATTTTGCACTACAGATCACAGATCTAAATGCGCTAAATAATTATATACAACTTAACAAAGTCATGCGGAGGTACGAAAATACTCTCCCAACCTACAAATGCCCAAAATCGATTTCAATGATCACAGTAAAAATTTCAGCATGCAAAAAACTTTTCCTATTTTAATCGTGCTGTTAAGCAAATAACCTTACTCCTAAGTTATCCAGCTTACTGGTTTATAAGTTTGCACTACCCTGAGAAATAAAACCCAATTAAGTCTCGTATAAAAATTACCGAGACTACTTTGCTGTTTTATCCAAACGGGCATTTTCCTGTGCGAAAAATTAATTTGCAAAAGAGACGGAATCGCTTCAAATACATTTTAGGAGTGCATGCGTGTAAGTGACTGCACGAAAGGAGCCGTTTATAATACATTCTTTTTGGTTGAAACATATTTTAGTTTAGACGTTAAAATAAAATAAACTTGATTATACTACGTTGTAGAGGTATTTAAAAAAATAATCCGATCCGATTTCTGATTAATCTGACGGGTACCGACTCCGATCGGATCGGGGTATAATCCGATGTCGGATTAACCGAACTAACCCGCTAATCCGACTGGATCAATCCGAAGATCCGTAATCCGACCCGAAATCCTCGGATTGTCATTCCTACACTGGATACACAGAGCTTCAAAAGTACTTGGAGAGTTTAATTCGAAATAACATATATACAACAAGAGAAAATTTTAGGCAGACGTGTTCAAATAATTTTGATGCTTATTGTAGAATTAGTTTGTTGTTATTTATTTCTACCACATGACGTAAATCATGAACAAAAACAAACGCTAACAAATTCCGGAATAAAAGGTGGAAGTTAGCCTTCATTTTCTCATAACTTTTTCCCATGAGACTAGAACATATTGAGCAAAACTCGACAGCTCTTCCTTGGTAATTGGTCGCACCAGGTTAAACCTAAAAAAAAGAATAAAAAAATAAACCGAGGTAAAAAGGTCAACCAGTAGCGCAAGTAGGATTTTAAGAATTAAAAAATAAAAAATATAGAAAAATAATTAAAATCATTAGACTACAAAACAGAAGTCCGGGTTTTAAAAGGTCAAGGACCCATTTCCGGCTGATCTGGGCCTCTAGGGCCATTGGGATCATCATAACTTTTTCTTTCATGCAAAAGTAGAACTTGACCTTGAAAGATCATTTTGAGGTTAAGGGGTCATTTTCGGGTCAAGGGAGGCTCTGATGTCATTTAAACCATCACAACTTTTTGTTTTATGCAAAACTAGAGTTTGACCTTGAAAGGTCATTTTTAAGTCAAGGGGACATTTTGAGGGTCATTGGGGGGCGACAGAGAAAAGTGTCTTATACAAATGTTGTTTCCCTTTATAAGACGAACAATTTTTGTAAACATTGTTTTCCATGTTGTCATAGAACGGTATCTTTGACCTTGAACTTTGACCCCCAAAGTGGTCACTTCCGGTCAAACTAAAACAAACTTGAACTGGGCCGAAACTCAAGGAAGTCATACCCGCAAACAGATTTAAGATATGTTGAGCAGTTCCTGAGATAATCGTGATTCTCGGACGGACGGACGGACAGAAATGACTAAAACATAAGTAGCTTTTGCTTCGCTTCCGCTACTAATAAAGTAGCATAGTGGGTCTTAAAATGTGTTATATTGTAAGCTATTGTAGCTAATGGCCAACAAATAGTCTTACGGCTCTCGTTTTGCTGGTTTTACAGTAGCAACTTGCGTCCCTTCCACCCTTTCTGCAGTAACATCTGAAATGATGGTAAACCGCACCAAAGGTATCATTGTTTTTCCTTCACTGTATGTTGCAGACAGACATCGTACATTCCACCCTTTTTTGTGAAAATCATTTGGATCCACATTGAGAGTCCCTATGATCGATGTTAATGGTATGGCAAAGCAAACACTGCAATCACAGTAAAACAAATCAACCATTTATTTGGTATTTGAAAAAACCCAAGATTATTATGCATTGATTTGTACATCAGTTTCTTATAGTGTAAAACAAAGTAAATACTATTTTAAAGCAATATACAATAGTTTAATGGTAGCTGAAGTCAATAATCATCCTGTTAGCCTACCAAGTAAAGCTGATTACAACTAAGGTCAAAATTATTTCAAATGTTTTAAAAAATGGCTATATTAGTTAAAAATTGGATTTAAAATTAAAACAAAGCTGCAGTAAGGGAGAATCTCGTAAAAGCAAGTACGATACAAATTCAAAATTCTACTCATTATTACACTGTGCATTGTGGTACTATTATTATCTTATACTGAATGTAATTGTAGCTGAATTGTTTTTGTTTTAAAGTGCAATTAAGCTTTGGAATGTCATTGTTATTTTCGGGGTGCAATTCAAGTTTTAGAATGCAGTTGTGGCTTTGTAGAAGAATTCCTACGGACGGATGGAGGCATAAAAAAGACAATCACTATGTTGAATGTTCCTTTGTTCTTTGCTAGACTTTAAAGAATTGCTCTAAACATCATTTAAAAACAGTAAATAAAAAAATTGAAAAATACCTAGCTGAACCATCTGATGGGGTAGCAGGCTTAAATTGACCATTTGTTCCTTCAACAATGATTTTCGTTTGGTCTGCCGTTGCAAGTCCATCCAAACTACGCACACCTGGCGGGAGAGTGATTCTTAGCTTGAGTGTGTAAGTACCCCCTTGGGTACCTATTACCATAGCCAAAACATTAAGTACAACGGAAAGCTTCATATCAGAATATGTTGCTAAAGTGTAGGGAAATAGTTGTCGTTGAAAACTTTTCAAGAATAAGCTGAATATCTTTTTTCCAAATCTAACTTAATTTGCACCCAATTCCTAGTTAAATAGTTGCTGCTTTTAAACTTTCATTACTTGAATATTTATACAGAAATTATTCCACCTATAACTTGTCAAACACTTTATCTCATAGTCGGACGTGAGAAAATTGTTCTCTTCAATTGCAAGGGCAGTAAGCACCGCAAGGAATCCATTTTATTTTAATTGAAAAAGGTACTTTTGAGTTACTCCTTGGTCTTGAGAATTGTACGTGATGTACTTTTGCACGGTGCACCGTGCAAAAACACCGCGGTGTTTAGAAATCTAAACTGAGAAATACAATCCCATCAGATTCAAAATCTAGCGTAAAAGATGTTAGTTTTTCCTGAATCAAAAGGCATAGGCATTAGTTTATCCATACGATTTTTTTTATAATACTATAACTTCAAGCTTTAGTGTAAAATAAATTATCTCTCGAAGAGAGTGAATATAAATTGCCTATAATTACGCGAATTTCAAAATCCAAACCTAATATTTTACATGCCTCTGTTAAAAGTATTATATTATATTATTCAATATTATTTCTACTCCGTACAGAAGCGATGTCATAAGAAGCAAAAAACGCCAAGAAAAATAAGGAAAATCAACATTTAAAAAATCGTTTCTGTAGTGTAAACCCCATCTTAAGTTTGTGCAAAAATTTGTACTCCACAAAATTCATAAAAAGTTTAATTTGTATCTCACTTGTGGTTTACTTTGATTTACTTTATGTTTTTACACAGCGTGAGCAAAACAGTTCATTCCCGCGAAGTAGTGAGCTTACTCATTAACAATACCCTAGGCATCATTCTATGCTTGCCAGTAATTCTAGCTACCCAAACAAGCCCGCGCTAATGCAAGAGAAGTTTATGTTACTTTCTGTGTCATTTTGTCCTAGCAAGGGATTGTTAACTAGTCTTAACTACAGTTTACATTTTTCTGACTTCAAAGTTATGCTTCTCTGCGGGTCTCCTTTGCTCCCTTATTTTTTTAAAGAATTAAAATAAAAATTAGTAGTCGACCACCTTTGAAACTGAAATTTTGAAATGCAAATCCAGGGAAGTTTTTCTGTAACCGTTATTTTTTCAGGAAAAAAGTGACACTGTATGGGGCCAAAAATGAGCGGAGAGTCTTTAAGAAAAAGCCGTGCCTTGCTCGTGAGGGTCTCACCAACAAGGTTGCTATAGTGAGGAATAGCTAGAATATTCAGTATAGAGTTAACTGTGAGAGACGAAGGATTCTAATTTATCATGGTATTCACATTCTCAGCAAAAAGGCATATTATCGTAACTTCATTCATATCCAAAATAATATGTAACTTGATTTTGCTAAAAAGTATAGCTAGAAATTTTTCCCTAACCTAGGTAGAATCCATGGTAGAAGAAAAAGACGTAAAAATTATTGTAGTACTAAATGGTATAGCAAAAGCAACTTACATGTTGGATTCGGATATGAATGAAGCTAGATTATCAACATGCCTCTAGCTGAGAGTGTGAATGCTATGGCAAGTTAGAATCATCTTATTCTCAGTAAGGTAATTTATTCTTTATTGAATATTGTAGCTATAGCATTCCGAAAGCATGTAGGAGCACCCTCACGAACAAAGTAAAATTAGGGCCACAGCAAAATCACGTCCAAAAAAAAGAGGTCCAGAGCAAAATCACGTCCACAAAATTATGTTCTCGCAACGAAAAGACTCAAAAATTATTAAGTATTTAAATATAATAACCACCTTAAATTTACTTGTAATTAAAATTACGCCTGTTAACAAACTGGTTCTTCAGTTAAACTAGAGTTAGGTACAAGGAGTAGACTATATGTATGAAGTTCAAACCCATTTCTAAAATGCAATTAACCCTACTAATTATATCCAACCATTTGCAGGCCTCACTTTTAATTCATTCCGAGGATTTGCCGATTATTACGATTCATTCCGATTTTTGCCGATTATTCGGAGTCAATCCACTAAAGAGAATCCAACTAACAGTAAGCTTATCAAGTCACTACATTAAATCACAGTTTTACATTATCATTCATATACATCCAGTACAGCGTGTACATTATTTTTGTGCAGCCAATACATTTTATACATAAATCATTTACATCCAGCACATTATGTATATCATGCATCTCCATCCCATTAACTATTTGAATCAAATTACATGAATTTCAACTTACGCTCATTAAAATATGATTTACAAAGCATAGTGTACAAACTAGATAACATTTACAATTCTGCAACACATACTTTATTACTAAATAAAGTAATTTTACATTATTCTTAGTTTTGCAGAAAACTATTTGCTGATATATCAACTCAATTCAATTCAAGAGATCATACGGGTGCGCCAACTTAGCACCTCAGCACCGTCAACTGGGCACCTCAAATCAGCACCTCACTTGCATGTTAGGGTACTACAAAGTGTCCACTCAGCACCTCAGCCCCTCAACTATTTTCAAAAATAGCTGGGTGCTGAGGTCTGAGTTGACGCATCACCACCGGTGCGTCAACTCGGCACCTCATTTCAGCACCTCAAATTACATGTTAAAAAGCGTCAACGCAGCACAGCGCCTAAAATGTAGTGCTGAGGTGCTCACTTGACACATCACCACCGGTGCGTCAACTCAGCACCTCAAAACCTCAAATTAAAAAAAAATATTAAAATTGAGAAAATTCGAAGCCCATTATCATTTATTTAGTATTTGTTATTAGTTAGAATTCATGTTTATTAATATCTTTTGGTCTGGCATTTCAAAATAGTTAAATAGTTTTCACTTGAAAATTGAAATATTTTATCCTGAAACTGTGAATAGCAAGGCATACAGAATTTACATTATAAACAGTTACTTATTTTTAGTGATACTAGTTATTGCGATTTTTTAACCATAAGAGTACTAAACTTGACATGGGCGTGTTTGCAAAGTAATGTGTAAAAATCCTAAATATTTACTAAGAACCTGTGTTTTCCAAATATTGATTTCAATTTTTAAAAATCGGTGACCTAACTACATTCCGTGGACAAATGTACAAGGGAAGGCCATCTGGATTAGGATTGGTAATCCGATCCGTCGGATTCGGTCGGATTTTTCTCGGATCGGATTGACTCATATTTTAATCCTACGGATCGGATTTTGGATCGGATTATAGGGCAATCTAAAACGGATTAACCGGAACATTGGCTCGGATTACCGGTCGGATTTCGGATAATTTTGTGTGTATATGTATGTATTGGCGCGAGATAAAAATTATTCAAGCTCTTTTGTAGATTGACAACTTTGACCTGTACGCAGATTACTTTATTTATTGCTTTAATTGGTGATTTAAGTAATCATGAAAGTTGATACAGAAGTTTTGGAAGTTGTTCTACCTCAACGTAATTTTATCCGTTTTGTCAAGTTTAATTGAATACAAATCTAAAAGAAGTAAATGTTGGATTTGGGATAATTTCATCGACAAGAAAACTTTTTATTTTAGTTGTTTTTATGGAAAATGTGTTTTTGTGCTATTTTGCACTACAGATCACAGATCTAAATGCGCTAAATAATTATATACAACTTAACAAAGTCATGCGGAGGTACGAAAATACTCTCCCAACCTACAAATGCCCAAAATCGATTTCAATGATCACAGTAAAAATTTCAGCATGCAAAAAACTTTTCCTATTTTAATCGTGCTGTTAAGCAAATAACCTTACTCCTAAGTTATCCAGCTTACTGGTTTATAAGTTTGCACTACCCTGAGAAATAAAACCCAATTAAGTCTCGTATAAAAATTACCGAGACTACTTTGCTGTTTTATCCAAACGGGCATTTTCCTGTGCGAAAAATTAATTTGCAAAAGAGACGGAATCGCTTCAAATACATTTTAGGAGTGCATGCGTGTAAGTGACTGCACGAAAGGAGCCGTTTATAATACATTCTTTTTGGTTGAAACATATTTTAGTTTAGACGTTAAAATAAAATAAACTTGATTATACTACGTTGTAGAGGTATTTAAAAAAATAATCCGATCCGATTTCTGATTAATCTGACGGGTACCGACTCCGATCGGATCGGGGTATAATCCGATGTCGGATTAACCGAACTAACCCGCTAATCCGACTGGATCAATCCGAAGATCCGTAATCCGACCCGAAATCCTCGGATTGTCATTCCTACACTGGATACACAGAGCTTCAAAAGTACTTGGAGAGTTTAATTCGAAATAACATATATACAACAAGAGAAAATTTTAGGCAGACGTGTTCAAATAATTTTGATGCTTATTGTAGAATTAGTTTGTTGTTATTTATTTCTACCACATGACGTAAATCATGAACAAAAACAAACGCTAACAAATTCCGGAATAAAAGGTGGAAGTTAGCCTTCATTTTCTCATAACTTTTTCCCATGAGACTAGAACATATTGAGCAAAACTCGACAGCTCTTCCTTGGTAATTGGTCGCACCAGGTTAAACCTAAAAAAAAGAATAAAAAAATAAACCGAGGTAAAAAGGTCAACCAGTAGCGCAAGTAGGATTTTAAGAATTAAAAAATAAAAAATATAGAAAAATAATTAAAATCATTAGACTACAAAACAGAAGTCCGGGTTTTAAAAGGTCAAGGACCCATTTCCGGCTGATCTGGGCCTCTAGGGCCATTGGGATCATCATAACTTTTTCTTTCATGCAAAAGTAGAACTTGACCTTGAAAGATCATTTTGAGGTTAAGGGGTCATTTTCGGGTCAAGGGAGGCTCTGATGTCATTTAAACCATCACAACTTTTTGTTTTATGCAAAACTAGAGTTTGACCTTGAAAGGTCATTTTTAAGTCAAGGGGACATTTTGAGGGTCATTGGGGGGCGACAGAGAAAAGTGTCTTATACAAATGTTGTTTCCCTTTATAAGACGAACAATTTTTGTAAACATTGTTTTCCATGTTGTCATAGAACGGTATCTTTGACCTTGAACTTTGACCCCCAAAGTGGTCACTTCCGGTCAAACTAAAACAAACTTGAACTGGGCCGAAACTCAAGGAAGTCATACCCGCAAACAGATTTAAGATATGTTGAGCAGTTCCTGAGATAATCGTGATTCTCGGACGGACGGACGGACAGAAATGACTAAAACATAAGTAGCTTTTGCTTCGCTTCCGCTACTAATAAAGTAGCATAGTGGGTCTTAAAATGTGTTATATTGTAAGCTATTGTAGCTAATGGCCAACAAATAGTCTTACGGCTCTCGTTTTGCTGGTTTTACAGTAGCAACTTGCGTCCCTTCCACCCTTTCTGCAGTAACATCTGAAATGATGGTAAACCGCACCAAAGGTATCATTGTTTTTCCTTCACTGTATGTTGCAGACAGACATCGTACATTCCACCCTTTTTTGTGAAAATCATTTGGATCCACATTGAGAGTCCCTATGATCGATGTTAATGGTATGGCAAAGCAAACACTGCAATCACAGTAAAACAAATCAACCATTTATTTGGTATTTGAAAAAACCCAAGATTATTATGCATTGATTTGTACATCAGTTTCTTATAGTGTAAAACAAAGTAAATACTATTTTAAAGCAATATACAATAGTTTAATGGTAGCTGAAGTCAATAATCATCCTGTTAGCCTACCAAGTAAAGCTGATTACAACTAAGGTCAAAATTATTTCAAATGTTTTAAAAAATGGCTATATTAGTTAAAAATTGGATTTAAAATTAAAACAAAGCTGCAGTAAGGGAGAATCTCGTAAAAGCAAGTACGATACAAATTCAAAATTCTACTCATTATTACACTGTGCATTGTGGTACTATTATTATCTTATACTGAATGTAATTGTAGCTGAATTGTTTTTGTTTTAAAGTGCAATTAAGCTTTGGAATGTCATTGTTATTTTCGGGGTGCAATTCAAGTTTTAGAATGCAGTTGTGGCTTTGTAGAAGAATTCCTACGGACGGATGGAGGCATAAAAAAGACAATCACTATGTTGAATGTTCCTTTGTTCTTTGCTAGACTTTAAAGAATTGCTCTAAACATCATTTAAAAACAGTAAATAAAAAAATTGAAAAATACCTAGCTGAACCATCTGATGGGGTAGCAGGCTTAAATTGACCATTTGTTCCTTCAACAATGATTTTCGTTTGGTCTGCCGTTGCAAGTCCATCCAAACTACGCACACCTGGCGGGAGAGTGATTCTTAGCTTGAGTGTGTAAGTACCCCCTTGGGTACCTATTACCATAGCCAAAACATTAAGTACAACGGAAAGCTTCATATCAGAATATGTTGCTAAAGTGTAGGGAAATAGTTGTCGTTGAAAACTTTTCAAGAATAAGCTGAATATCTTTTTTCCAAATCTAACTTAATTTGCACCCAATTCCTAGTTAAATAGTTGCTGCTTTTAAACTTTCATTACTTGAATATTTATACAGAAATTATTCCACCTATAACTTGTCAAACACTTTATCTCATAGTCGGACGTGAGAAAATTGTTCTCTTCAATTGCAAGGGCAGTAAGCACCGCAAGGAATCCATTTTATTTTAATTGAAAAAGGTACTTTTGAGTTACTCCTTGGTCTTGAGAATTGTACGTGATGTACTTTTGCACGGTGCACCGTGCAAAAACACCGCGGTGTTTAGAAATCTAAACTGAGAAATACAATCCCATCAGATTCAAAATCTAGCGTAAAAGATGTTAGTTTTTCCTGAATCAAAAGGCATAGGCATTAGTTTATCCATACGATTTTTTTTATAATACTATAACTTCAAGCTTTAGTGTAAAATAAATTATCTCTCGAAGAGAGTGAATATAAATTGCCTATAATTACGCGAATTTCAAAATCCAAACCTAATATTTTACATGCCTCTGTTAAAAGTATTATATTATATTATTCAATATTATTTCTACTCCGTACAGAAGCGATGTCATAAGAAGCAAAAAACGCCAAGAAAAATAAGGAAAATCAACATTTAAAAAATCGTTTCTGTAGTGTAAACCCCATCTTAAGTTTGTGCAAAAATTTGTACTCCACAAAATTCATAAAAAGTTTAATTTGTATCTCACTTGTGGTTTACTTTGATTTACTTTATGTTTTTACACAGCGTGAGCAAAACAGTTCATTCCCGCGAAGTAGTGAGCTTACTCATTAACAATACCCTAGGCATCATTCTATGCTTGCCAGTAATTCTAGCTACCCAAACAAGCCCGCGCTAATGCAAGAGAAGTTTATGTTACTTTCTGTGTCATTTTGTCCTAGCAAGGGATTGTTAACTAGTCTTAACTACAGTTTACATTTTTCTGACTTCAAAGTTATGCTTCTCTGCGGGTCTCCTTTGCTCCCTTATTTTTTTAAAGAATTAAAATAAAAATTAGTAGTCGACCACCTTTGAAACTGAAATTTTGAAATGCAAATCCAGGGAAGTTTTTCTGTAACCGTTATTTTTTCAGGAAAAAAGTGACACTGTATGGGGCCAAAAATGAGCGGAGAGTCTTTAAGAAAAAGCCGTGCCTTGCTCGTGAGGGTCTCACCAACAAGGTTGCTATAGTGAGGAATAGCTAGAATATTCAGTATAGAGTTAACTGTGAGAGACGAAGGATTCTAATTTATCATGGTATTCACATTCTCAGCAAAAAGGCATATTATCGTAACTTCATTCATATCCAAAATAATATGTAACTTGATTTTGCTAAAAAGTATAGCTAGAAATTTTTCCCTAACCTAGGTAGAATCCATGGTAGAAGAAAAAGACGTAAAAATTATTGTAGTACTAAATGGTATAGCAAAAGCAACTTACATGTTGGATTCGGATATGAATGAAGCTAGATTATCAACATGCCTCTAGCTGAGAGTGTGAATGCTATGGCAAGTTAGAATCATCTTATTCTCAGTAAGGTAATTTATTCTTTATTGAATATTGTAGCCATAGCATTCCGAAAGCATGTAGGAGCACCCTCACGAACAAAGCAAGATTTTTTTCTTTGAAACTCACCTCTCCCTTTGGCACTACTTTTTTCATGAGACAGTAAAACTTCCCTGAATTTACATTTAAAAACCTTGAGCGCCAAAGGTGGGCATCTACTATTAAATCTTTACAAAAAAAAGAAGGAAAAAAGTGTAAAATGTAGTTAAGAGTAGTTAACCAAGACGCTCGGACATGAGAACCAAGAAGTTAACAAAAAAAAACGCCTCCTGCAATAGGCCTGGCTTGTTTGGCTAGTTGGAAATAATGGCAAGCATAGAATGATGCCTAGGGTATCGTTATAAGAGGGAGCTCACAACTTCGCATCAATGAATAAATTTGTTCAAGCCAGGAAAACATAAAGTAAACCAAACTAAACCATAAGTGAGATGCAAATTAAGCATTTTTGAATTTCACAGAAACTTAAGAAGGGGGGTTAACTCTGCACAAACACATTTGTGCGGTAAATTAGAAGAAGTATTAAGAAGAATTTTGTGACCTTAGCAATCACAGCATCAATTTTCTGAGATTTCTGCAGCAAAATTAATTAAAAAAAACTGAATGTGCCTACTTTTATTTGTCAATTTCAACAATTTCAACCATTATTTAGGGATTTTTTGTTCAAAAACAAGGCAATCATGTAAGTTGCTTTGGCAAAAGGAGAAGCAATTTTTTTCAGTTGAAGCTAAACGTGACATTTTTAATAAACTCATCGTTGGAGGAAAGAAATTTTGCTTATGAAATTGGCAGAGAAGCTTTTCAAGTTTTGGTAATTTAAGTGTACTGTAGTGTATTCGAATGGAAGTAAATGGCTAGTGGCTTTAGTTTGTGATATTGAGTTATTCAAGGAACTATTCCGTTTATTAAATTTCGTATTTTTATAGCCGTACCTCTTGGTTAAGCCAATGAGCGGCTTGCCTATCAAATCGAGTAAACGCAGGAATTTCGAAAACTTTAAAAACCAAATTGCACTAAAGTCGGTCACTGCCATTTCTTCCAGACCGGCACCAATACAATGGAATTTACAAATCTTTCATTTGAGGAAATCTTAATATCTTAAAAACAAAATAAAGTAGCGACGTAGACAAGCCAAAGAAAATCCTCCTAGGACGGGTTTTGTTTGGCTAGATTATTAACAACCAATAAAAAACTTATACATAAACAAAATTGTTAGCATATTAAAAATTGGGTTAAAGTTGGGTCAACGTAGGTAGATCGGGCAACCCATTTAATACAAACACCTCAACAATTTCAAGATACGGACACAACAAGGCATTTCAAATACATACCCATCTCCAAACTTCTTGGGCAGGAAACGTGGGGTTGACCACCAAGGAGCCTCTACATGGGCATAGGCTAAACACTACTCTACGCATACTGACCCAAACTTATCCACCACACAACCACAACTTTCCAGCTTTCCACTCAACGCTCCCACACCGCCACTCTTTAACTGTGCTGGCACCGGGGCTCGATCCTGGTACTGTCAAAGTTAAGAGAAAGCTCTTGACACCCCGGACTACGGGCCGTGGACGTGTAAATATATTTGTCTACTATATATTTAAATTTTTATCAAAGTTCTTGCTCCTGGTGCACAATCCCTCGCTAGCGAGGACAATATTTTGCATTTTTTTTTGTTTTCATTCTTTTTGTGCCCGGCTTAATTTGATGGATGTTCAACTGGGAAATTTTTTAACTACATACTAGATGTTAGTTTTTAAAGATTAATGATTAGGGCACAAAGCCTGGATTGTACAGCTGAATCTGCCAAGTTGTAAACAAACTAGTTTCTTGTCAAAACATAATTTAATCCTAATAATTTTTCCTAACTTAAAACATCTAAAATACACAGTTAAATCAGTCACTTGATCACATTTCGAGCCATCCACTTGAACAACTTCAACTCCTTTTGGATTAAGTGGATTTAGAAGTAGTATGTAAAATAATAGTATAGGATGTTGTACTTTTTCGCCAATTTCAAAGTGAATAATTATTACCTATTTCTAAACACTTAGAATTCTTATATTTATTCATTGTTTTGACAGAGAACACTCTGATTTGTAAATTGGATCAACAAATGGCAAAGTATTATTGAATTTTACACAATATTACTTGGCCATGAAGAATACCATGGAGCAGACATAAACGTATTCACTCTCGCCGTACTAAAGTCCAACAGAACAAACTCCAACACACAGCTAAAATCAAGTAAAAAAGTTGGTGAATTCCAGGGTGTGTGATTTAAGCCGTGACTTAACGTGACGTTTTTTTTTATTTATATCAAATTAAGCCAAATTCAATTGAAATTAAAGCGAATATTAACTGCAATGTAAATATGCAATAATTTGTTGTATGTTTCAAATCGTTCTAAAGCGTGAGAATTTTTAATATTCATCGAAGTCAGCATACAAAAAATTGTTGAGTCGAGCTTAGAAATTTTGAGTTGGGTTTCGGTTTCAGTTTAAACCAGTCTAATCGGACGATTTGAAGGCAGTAAAGCAATCGAAAACAACCTTGGAATGACTCCTGTCTCACTAAAAATGTGATTCAAATGACTAGATTTTCAAAAAAATTTACAAGTAATGCTCTTTTCCTGCTAAAAATGGAATTTCCATCTTTTAATGAAAGTCACATTAACATTTAACACAAAAACAGTTGATTTAAAGCTTGATTTAGCTCAATTAATTTAAATCAAAACACACTGGTCCACTTTAATGCAGAGGAAAAAATATATAAAACAACCAAATTTGTTGGTATAAATTCTGCAATGTTCTCTTGAACTAGTGCATCCGGGGTCATTCTTGCGGTATTTGCAAATCTTTCTGTACTAATCACTTTAGTTGGGTTGCATTTGATGCACTTTTCATGAGCTAAATTTCTCTGTCGCAACATGTGTAAATCTGCAAAAGGTGTAAGAAGTCACAAGGCCGAATTTACTCAGGAATGCGTTTGGAATCGTTCCTCCGGAATTGACAAGGTTGACCAACTGTAGCAATAATAAACAGTTAGTAAAAGGGCTACTTGGTGTAGATTGTTTGCCGAAACTTAAGCTTGAACTATTTACGGATATGTTTTGGTTAGGTAATTAGGTTTACTATTATCCAAATTAAACTAAATTAAAACTTAATTAATAAGCTCACAACAACATAGTTTGGTAGGTAGTACTAAAAATTAATTAATAATTTTTTTTTAATTTTAAAGAAATAAAAATTTGGGAGCGGGCCAAGCAAATTTCAGAATCATGTTTTGTTTTGAAAGATAAAAGGTAACTAGAAAAAAAGTGTTTTTGTTATTATCTGAAATTCTACGGTAAAGAAATTGATTTTTACCTATTAACCTCTCGTCGATCTTTTCCTTTTTTTGACTTCCACTACGTTTCCCGCAGATTCAGGCATTTCAGCAATTGCGTTCTTGAGGGCTTCATCAGCCTCGCCGCCTTTGGTTCAAGGAAACAGAGCAAAAAATACAAACAAGAATCTCAAAATTGAGAAAATTTTCAACATCAATATTTTATTAAAGTATATTGAAGGGAGATCTGAATTAAAAATGAATACCCTTAAAATTTTAAAATGTAACCATCATAGTTATGGGAGATTTTAAGGACCCACAAAATTCTAAACGCTTCAAGTCATTTAACGACTTTGAAAAAAAAATTGAGCGAAAACTTTTTTAATTATTTGTCCTCAAATAGCGGAACCTAAGCGTTTCCCAGTACAAAACATGCGGTTATATTGTACATAACTCAAAAATTCATTTTAGGTTTGCATGTGCCTTTAATACTTTAAATCATAAATTTTGGTGGTGGTGTGGTGCATTTTTTGTGCTTCGAATTTTCCCAGCTTAATTTGAACCTTGTTCCAGTTGAAATTCTCTAATAACAATTTTGCTTCTCGTAAGTACAAAAAGTGTTAGGATGCTTTTGGTTTTTTTTACTAATAATATGTTAGACAATTTAAAATAACCAGATACAGTGGAAAATTCGTGTGTCCACGATTTTGTCATATACAAGTTTACTACATTTGAAGTATCATTATGCGTTTACTATATCCGATTTTTGCTATTGCCAAATTTTGATTAAACCGTAAAATTTGAAATGGACGCCAGGGCACTATCAATGGGGCGTTTAATTAGGACATGAGCATTTTATTTGAAAAGGGCGTTGAATTTTTTAACTTACAATTTTTGAATTGATTTCATTCAAATCTAACAATGCCATAGCATTTCCAATTATAAAATTTAATTCGTGTGACTTTTAAACCACTTCAATATGTCCTTTGTTTTGCTTTATTCAATGTCAACGGCCACGCTTAATATTCCAAACCAATTAATGTGCTAATTAAAGTCCCAGCTTGCACCAGTTGTGTAAATACAGAGGTTAAAATTAAACAGCATTACACTACCCGTACTTAAACTTTTGTTATAGATTACTTAGAATAAAATACCACAAGAACCAGTATCAAACATAAACTTTCGCCGGCCAAAATTATATATAAAATGATAATTTAGCGTCAAACCAGTTCTTCGATTGTAATTAACTAATTCAATTTGTTGATAAAAACAATTATTTTTCAATTTTTTGAATAACTTTCGCAAGCAGTATTACTCGTTCCGCTTTGCAATAAACACGGCGCTATTCCGTTAAACCTGAACACCAATACCGAAAAGGAATTTATTCCTTTTGTAAATATGAAGGATTCCTGAAGTTAAAATAGTTGTTGCGGTTTTTGAAAAAATCTAGGTTAAAAAAAATTGTCACACTTTTCAACAAGTTGCCTTCTTGTTTTGTATCTTGACGAGGTTACTAGGGGATGTTTAGTTTGCTATATCGATGCAAGTGAATACCCTGTGAAAAACAAATTTAAATTTGAATAACATTTTAAGCCAATAAAGCACTATCTTACAGAAAATTTTTATTTGGGAGGGAGCTACTTATTAGTAAAGGTAAAAATAAAGGAGAAATTGAAATTGAAATTTTCAATAGCTGAAAACGGAAAAATGAGGGCAGTCTTTTAGGATTACCTCTAGACTATTGGGATTCCTATCGGGAAATATCCATGTTCCCAGATAACACAAACAATTTGGGAAAAAGTTGGGCCGACTTCTAGTGACTTTTGTCGAAGTTGTTGGGATAAAGTCGGGAAAACCGCGGCATAAAAAAATTTTCGGATATTTGCCTAAATTTTGGTTATTGGACCAATTCTAATTTGGCTTTCGGAGGTCAAGGGGCCATTTTCGAGGTGTGCTCTAGGTTCATCGGTGTCATCATAACTTTTAGTATTATGCAAAACTAGAGTTTGACCTTGGAAGGTCACTTTAAGGTGAAGAGGTCATTTTGGGGGTCAGAGTAAAGTGCCGTATACAATCATTGTTTCCCTTTATGTGTGCAACAACTTTTGTAGAGGTCATTTTTATGTTGTCATAGAATAATATCATTGACCTTGACCTTTGACTCCCAAAGGGGTCACTTCCGGTCAAACTAAAATAAACTTGAACTGGGTCGGATATCACGGAACTCATATCCGCAAACAGAATTGAGGTATGTTGAGTGGTTCCTGAGATAATTGTGAGGCTCGGACAAACAGACAGATAGACGGACGGACAGAAATGACGAAAACATAAGTAGCTTTCGCTTCGCTTCCGCTACTAACAAGTAACAATTTTTTTGTTGCTGATCGGGGGATTTGAACCCCTATTCTCGACTGGCTAGTGGAGAGAGATAGAAGCTCAAACTACTTCCGCAACACCGCCAACTGCTTCTATTATCGAGGGGCGTCTATTTTATTTGGACTTTGTATGGAGAGGGGCGTTTTGCTTTGGAGTGGCCGTCTATTTAGAATTTTACAGTATGTGTAATAACTATATCCCATGTTTATCATATCTGGAGTTTACTACATACGAGGTTTGTATTATATGTTAGGTTTGGCGTTTGCTATATCGAGGTAGTTTGCATGTAAACTCCTAAAATAAATGCCGGAGTATATGCAAAGCAGTATAAGCGAACTGTGACTTGGTCGTTCTGGAAAGTCTGCCTTTTAAAAAAATTGTTCAAATTTGAAATTTTTGAGAGAGGTGTGCAGAGGTCGGCAACAAAAAGTGCAATGATCATTAAGGGTATAGTACTCATTCGCACAGAAAATGGTCCCGTAAACTTGTTAGGCTAAGTTAGGCTTGAGTGTTTATTCAGAGTGCTAAGACCCGTTATAACTTGAGTCAAAATCCTGGCAGAATTCCGGTTCCACTTTAAAAGAAAGTTTTCCTCTAATCTCATGCGTTTCCACAGGATAATTTGTTTTTAGAATTGGGTTTACTGTTTACCATTTAAGTGAGGGTCCAGTTTCGTCTCACTTTTTAAAGGTAGTTTTTTATGATTTGAGAATGAACTTAAAATGTCGGCTGTGGACCAAATATTTTTCTTTTTGCTCTTTTACATTTGCATATAGCCTGGTCAACATATGCTTGTGCGAGTGAGTGAGGAAGGATGGTCTTGCCTGTTGACTGGGAAGTTCTGAGGAGTTAGACGAAATGCTTTCTGCTGCACAGTGAACGTGGGGTTGAACACCGGGGAGCCTCTACAGCGTGCAGAGGAACACTGCCCTGCGCATACCGGCTCAAACCCACCCTCCACGACAGCAACTTTCCAGGCCTCCATTTACCACTACCACACCACCACTTTTTTCCTGTGCGGCTGCTGAGAGTCGATCTCGGCAACTACCCAAGTTAGGACAATGGTCTTACCCCCAGAGTACGGGACGTTGAATAGTAATTTTAAAAAATGGCTAAATAGAGTTTGGTTTTTTGTTTTTAATGGATTTATATTTGGTTATTAATTTGACGGTATGCGGGCGTTTTAAATTTTAAAGTTGGGTTCTTGGTTTCAAGTGCTATGGGTCAGAATGATAAAATAATTCCAATTAAGTTAGAATTAAAGTTCATTGATTAATTAAGTAGATTAAAGTAAATATAGGCTGTAAAGCTTGCGGATCGTGGATGTGGCGGACGTTGCATGGAAAATTTCCCTTGATGGTTACTATTGGCGTCGTAGAGGAGAAAATTTGACGCTATGTTGCTGTGCGCCGTTTGAAGCGTAGCAGTCATTCCAACTCCTTGGTAAAAAAAAACAAGGTGAGGATTGTCTGGAAGTAAGTTGTTAGCAAGATGAGAGTTGGTTTGATGTTGATTGTTGCATCTTCTTTGTGGGGAGCCGTTAGAAGGTTGCAAACTATCTGAATGTTGGGCCTGTCGTTTTCCATCCGACAGTCTAGCTTGATGTCTCTCCGAGAGTCCGGTTCTGGTTTCGGCTGTAAGACCTTCTGTCACAGAATAAGGTTTGCCAATTTCATATGTCGTTATTTTTATGACTTGTCAAAAGTTAGTTGATCCAAAAAAGCTCTTCCTTCGGTAAAATCATGTTAGGCCATTTTCAAAACGAAAAACTTTATTTATACAAATAGAGTTAAATACAGCATCGCCAACATTTTCTGTAGATAAAATAACAGGACCTAGAAAAACAGAACACAAAAATAAAAAGTCTACAACAAGGGTCCGGACAAGTAAATGGGCATAGGAGTAATAGGAACAAAATAAACCTTAAATAAAAGAAATATAAAATAAATAAACCGTGGTAACGCGGTCAGCCAGTAGCCGAAGTAGGAAACTTAAAATTATGTATTTAATATTGTTTATATAAAAAAAATTAATATCATTACAATAGAAAACAGGAGTCCAAATTTTTGGAGGTCAAGGGCTATTTCCGGGTGAAAAAAGGCTCTGGGGGTCATCGGGACCATCATAACTTTTTGTCCCATGCAAAAGTAGAGTTTGACCTTGAAAGGTCATTTTGAGGTCAAGGAGTTTTTTTGGGGGTCATTGGGAGGCCACAGAGAAAAGTGTCCTATGCAAATGTTGTTCCCCTTCATAAGACGAACAACTTTTGTAAGGTTCATTTTCCATGTTGTCATAGAAAGATTTCTTTGACCTTAACCTTTGACCCACAAGGGGGTCACTTCCGGTCAAACCAACACAAACTTGATCTGCGCCGGAACTTAAGGAACTCATATCTGAAAACAGATTTGAGAAAAGTGGAGTGGTTCCTGAGATAATCGTGAGCCTCGGACAGACGAACAGAAATGACGAAAACATAAGTAGCTTTAGCTTTGCTTCCGCTACTAATAAAAGGTCTCCCTAATCCTCAGACCAGTCAGACGGGTCAGACCGCTCAGAACCTGGTCAGACCAGGTCAGACCATGTCAGAACGGGGTCAGACCAGGTCAGAACGGGGTCAGACAACGTCAGACCATGTCAGAACTGGGTCCCACCATGTCAGACCGGAGTCAGACCAAATCAGACCGGGGTCAGACCAGGTCAGGCCATGTCAGAACGGGGTCGGAACAGGTCGGAACGGGGTCAGACAAGGTCAGGACATGTCAGAACGGGGTCAGACCATGTCAAAAAAGGGTCAAACCAGGTCAGACCAAGTTTTAATAGGGTCAGACCATGTCAGAACGGGGTCAGATTAGGTCAGACCTCGTTCTGACATGGTCCGACCCTTTCAAAACTTGGTATGACCCCTTTGAAACATGGTCTGACCTGGTCTGACCCCGGTCTGATCTGGTCTGACCTGATCTGACCCCGGTCTGATCTGGTCTGACCGGATCTGGCCCCGTTCTGACCCCAGTCTGACCCCGTTCTGACATGATCTGACCCTTTTAAAGCTTGGTCTGAGCTGGTTTGACCCCTTTCTGACATGGTCTGACCTTGTCTCACCCCGTTCTGACATGGTCTGACCCTTTTAAAACATGGTCTGACCTGGTCTGACCCCGTTCTGACATGGCCTGACCCCGTTCTGAAATGGTATGACCCCGTTCTGACCTGGTCTGACCCCGTTTTGACATGGTCTGACCCCGTTCTGACATGGTCTGACCTCGGTCTGAGCTGGTCTGACCTCGGTTTGAGCTGGTCTGACCCCGGTCTGACATGGTTTGACCGGGCTGAGCGGTCTGACCGGTCTGAACGGTCTGACCGGTCTGACTGGTCTGAGGATTAGGGAAACCCATAAATAAGGAAGCTAAAATAAATAAAATTGACTCTTATAAATACAATCATAATCAAATATAAACAGATGCAAATAAAATTTATTTAAATACATATATATTTATTTATTAAATGCTAAATATGTTTTAAAGTAAAATTTTAGGCTATGAAAAACGTAAATGTGTTTCATTTAATTCAAAAGAACACACTGTAACAAAAATGTGTCATCATCTTAAACTTGAGGCCCTTTTCCTCGATATGCCCACGCACTTATCTTGCTAAGACCACTTTGCATTCTGCAAGTAGTCCACCGTGCAGTGATGGAACATGATCTTGATCTGTTTTAAAACATGTTGTTTGATTTTTTTTTTTACATTGTTTACTCCCGAAGGGTCTCCTCGATCTATTTCCTGAAACAAAGTGTTTTACAATCAACTCGCAGGCACTTTCAGTAAAATAACAAAAACAAATGTTTTTGCTGGGTTTCATAAACAACGATTACGTATTTATAAAATTTACACAATTGCATGTTTATAGCAAGCATGAGTTTGCTGAAGGACAATAAAGCACGTTTCGTTTGAACAACAACACGACTTCTTTAGCAAATGCAAATACATACAAGTAAAAGAGCACCAACTTAGATTTACTGTGCTTGGGATTAGACTTGAAACTTTTCCAACTCTAGTCGTAAAAGTCGACGAAAAATTGTTTTGCTTGTGCAGGAAAGTGATGTCAAACCAAACTACGCTTTTCTATTTCCTGCATTCTAATTGGCCTGGTTAAAATTTTTCAAGAAATATGGTATTTGGTAAAATATCATATTCTAACTTAAAACAAAGACTACAACGTTAGTTTCATTTCTGATAACGAGAACAAGCTCCTAAACTTGAAACTCTTTTTCAATTTGCAGAGAAAGAAGACAATTTAAGAATACACGGAATTCTTTTAATTAGTCATAAAAAGTTTTTCATTAGCTACTTCACGGTCAATTGCTAACCGTAAGACCGTGAGACGGACTGTATTAGGGTCCGTCCTATTTTGTAACTTCTAAATTTGATTATAATAGATAGACTAGACAAGATTTATTTGAACTTAGAGGTTTCTTTTGAAACGATCCCTCAATTTTTACCATTAGCTAGTGACAGTTGGGTGCTCATAGACCTAGAATTTAATGTAGACTGAATTCTCGAGGTAGGCTGAATTGAATGACAACAAAACTTCGCATCGACTTCGCATCGTTTGTTTAGATGATAATTTAGATAATATATTATTTATTTGTACTGGCCTACGTTGCAAAACTTATTTGGAACAGTCATGCTTTGTTTTGATTGATTTGCTTATCACAAAATATAATTTAACATCTAGAAATTGCAATCCCTCCTATCATGCGTTCCTTGATATTGGTTCTTTATATCCGACCCATTATTTATTTAGACCTGAAGTGACCCGCTTGGAGGTCAATGGTTAAGGTCAATGGCTTACTTCATGAAACATTAATTCATGAGAACATGAAAAATTACCTCATCTAAAGTTCTTCCTCTTGTACGAGGGAACAACATTTGTTTCAGAAAAAAGCACGTTGTTTGACATTCCCGCAGAGCGGATGGTCAACATGTAAAGGAGAAGGTAGGGATGTGGAGCTCATTAGCGTAGATGTTGTCATTAAGCGGGCACAACAGATTATCCGTGACATTTCGCTGTTTTACGGGCCTAGGCCGCAAAGGGAGGACACCAAACTCAAATCAGGTACGGCCGTAGCTTTCGCCAGATAAACGCAAGTGACTCTATGCAAATGAAGGCAGTCTTCTCAATTCTGACAAAAACTGTTGGGAAACCTATCGGGCATTTTTATTTCCTCTGACTGTGTATGCCTAGTTCACGGAGACACGGGCATGAGGCAAGGTAATTCCTTAAGGACAAAACCAACAGTGGAAGACTTTTTTCTGGCTGATCGGGGGATTTAAACCCCCGTTTTCATGTTGGCTGGTGGAGAATGATTGAAGCTCTAACACCACTTGCCCACCTCCGCCAACTACGTTTGCTTAAGGCACTTATCTCTGTGGCCCTAAATGACCTTCAAAATACCGCTTGATCACAAAATGATCTTTCAAGGGCAACCCATATTTTTGCATGAAACAAAATGTTATTATGGTCACGATGAAACTACAAAACCAGTTTACCCGGAAACCCTTGACCTCCAAAAATCCTTTACACTCGAACTGTTTTTCAATCTAATGAGTTTAATATTTGTTTAATATCTTAGGTAGTCTGTCTAATTTTCGTAGTTCCGCTGCTTGGTTGACCGTTTTACCACGGTTTATGGTTTTTAGAATTAAAATTAAAAAATTTTTAAAGAGGATTTAAGATTATTTGTGTTTACTAAACCTTTGTAAAGAAAAACTTCACCAAGAAGTTTTTTCGTTATATTCGATTCGATTATATTATCGTTACATTCGATTATATTAAAATCGAATGTTTTGGTTTCTTGGGACATAGAGCCGTCGGCAGTATTTTGTGTTAGTTGGTGATGGTTCCTAATATAATGTAAATAACAATTTAGAAATATAATAATATAATATGAAAATTTCTCCTGGAACTTTGGATAGAAGCTTCAGAGACAACGCAGACAGCTCCGTTTTCACGTCTTGTCAAAATTTCCACCTTCTCAAATTTCCACCACAATTTTACTGATGTCATAGTTTCACCGACTGGATTTGCGTCTCGACTAAGATTCCACATAGCTGGGAAGAGAACTGAGGGCATTTGCAAAGGAATTAGCAATGTTTGTCTAAGCTACTTGCGCAAAAAATCTTGAGATGATTTTAAAACTTAAAGTTTTCTTTATATAATATTTGTCAAAATACCTAGAGTTTTAGCTGACAATCAAATATTCCAATCTCAGTTACAACACAACACATTACTTAAAAAAGTACCCACTTTTGAAAACAAAAATAAATGCTTATGTAAAACATTTCCTAACATTGGTTAGCTGAGTTCATGCCAATTCTATATGTGGTAAACTTAGTGGCTTGTAATAGTAAGTTGACCAAGCCAAAGCTTCTGTAAAATCGTGCTTGACCATTTTCAAAACGAACAATACAACTTCGTCGGCATAGTCAGTAAACAAAAAATTAAGACCTAAAAAGGACCAAAATTAAAGAGTCTAAAACAAAGGTCCTAACAAGTAAAAGAACCTTGGAGTAATTGGAGAGAAAATAGAATAGAAATAGAAAAAACTACGTAAAAAAGCTGAAATAAATAAAATTATGTTAATACTAATCATAATCAAGTAAACACCAAATGCGAATAATGCCAAAAGTTTATTTAAACACATATATACAAAA
This sequence comes from Bilobella braunerae, assembly GCA_034694865.1. NCBI lineage: Eukaryota > Metazoa > Arthropoda > Collembola > Poduromorpha > Neanuridae > Bilobella > Bilobella braunerae. The sequence goes on from JAQFYP010000167.1 coordinate 27,098, forward strand.
TATGTTTATTTATTATATGTTAAAATGTTTCAAAATTTTGGAAAATTAAAACAATAAATTGGTTTCTTTTAATTCAATAGAATGATGAATAACTAAATTGTAATACCCGCTTAAACTTTAGGCCATTTTCCTCGAAATGCCCACGAAAATTTCTTGCAAAACCACTTTCCGTTATGCAAGTAGTCGACCGTGCAGCGCTGGAGCATGATCGTAACCTGTTTGAAAACATGTTGTTTTAATTTTTTTTTACATTGATTCTCCCAAAACTCTCCTAAATTTGTTTCCTGAAATTTTTTTTTTTAAAGTTTATAAACAACGATTACATATTTATAAGATTTACACAATTGCATGTTTATAGCAAGCATGAGTTTGCTGAAGGCCAGTAGAGCACGTTTCCTTTGCACAATAACACGACTTCTTTAGCAAATACAAGTAAAATACAACTTAGATTTTCCAAGCTTGGGATGAGCCTTGAAACACTCCCATCTCCAATCCTACAAGTCGGCGAAAAGTTTTTGCGTGCAGGAGAGTGATGTCAAACCAAACTACGCTTTCCAAATTCCTGCATTGTAATTGGCCTAGTTACAATTTTTCAAGAAATTTTTGTGATGTCAAAGTGGGTACGCCATTTGCTGACTCAGCACTAACCTTGTAGTCAACTTTGCAGAGGGAAATCTAATGCTAGCGCTGGAAACTCTTGCGTACTATGACAAACTTCCAGAAAACATTTCAGCAAAGAATTTCCAAGGAGAGCAATGTTAGTTGTTTGTGAAACAATTTTTACTTCTTTCCGAAGCGCTTCTATGATATTCGGTAAAATGCCAAATGCCGAACTTTGGTTCTCTTTTGTATTGAGACTAAGCAAAAATTAGAACGTTAGCTTCATTTTTGATTACAAAAACAAGCCCCTAAACTTGGAACGTTTTTCCATTTGCAGAGAAAGAAGGCAAGCTATGAAATTCAATGCTACCCTGAAAATTAGACAAATGACAACTGCATTGCTAGACTTATGTTGACTTTTGTAAGAAAGCTTTCGTAAGGAGCCCTAGAGATTTTAAAAATTGATATTTCATACACTGAGTTCTGTAATTGTCATTAGAAGTGTTCTATTGCTACTTCGCGGTCATCTGCTAATCGTAAGGCTGATCGTTTTTGATTGTGAATATGAATTTTGATTGTAATTGATAATCGTATTACGACAAAAAAAATTATTTGAGCCTGATAGTTTCTGTTAAAACTATCCCTCATACCTTACTGTTAGTTAATGACCGTTGGGTGGTGCTTACAGACCTAGGATTCGATGTAGACTGTAATGAACAAATTTCGCGCCGTTTGTTTAGATTGTAATTTATTATTATATTTTTTATTTCTACTGAAATACGTCGCGCAACATAGTTATGTGGAACTGTCATGCTTTATGTTGACTGTGTTATTTATCACAAAATATAAATTAGTATCTAAAGATTGCGATCGTAAATCTTGCGTCCCAAATTTAAAGCCACATGCTGTATCAAAACTTTGTAGGCCGGCTTGCATAAACCTGACCTATGTATATAGAACTTGGTTTAAGATACAGTGTAGTAAAACATAAAGCTTAAATGTTTTATTAAAGTATACTTGTACTTATTATACTATATTTTAGGCCATAAGCGATTGTGACGTTTTGTAAAAAAAAATTGTCTACATTAAAAAACTACGTCAATCCATAATCAATCTAACCTATAAAAATGCTCTGTTTTTTTTTTTAAATATTATCAGATACACACACATCCTATTTTCAAGTTACAAATACCAAAACACCCAACTTCCTAAAAAAAAAACGAAAATGAATTCTGCAGCAGTAGTGCTGTCCCTTGCAAGTGCCTTGTTGTTTCTCTCTGGCGGGAATGCGCAGACCCGCTACATCATTCCTTCCCAAGTCATGAATGAGTTGTTCTTCCCTTCTGCCCCCGTGAATCTCGGAGGTGGAGCTGCACAAGGCAAGAAGGATATTAACAATAAGCAAATTGAGGACCAATGGGACGAAAAGGCAACCGTAGAAGGCTTCGGCATAGCCAACGCAGTCTTGTCTCACCTGAAACAGAAATATCCAGGCAAACAATGGACAGAGGAGGACTATAATGAAATCAAGATTTTAATTGTGGGAGGATACGGTGGTAACACCCTCGGACCATTACATGCAGCGTTGAATTTGACCGAACTGGGAATTTGGATCGACCTGTATATAATACAAAACGAAGACGACTCATCGCCAACGACCGCAGAACGTCATTCGAAGTCGTTAATTCGCCTTCTCCAAAGAAGTCGTAAGCTGTTTCCGAAAATCAACTTTGTCCATCTGAAGGACATTGACAAAACCTTGGAACAGGACATTCCTGCCGCAGGCAATTTCAAAAATGACTTTAATACTGCAATCCAAAGCAACACGGCGGATTTTTCAGCTTTCGTAGCAAAGCTTGTAGAACTGAAAACAAACAATTTAAGGAAAACTGGACATTGTAAGTGTTAATTTGAAGTTCATGCCAGCAGATTTAAGGTGTTGTTTTGAACGAAGTTGAGTCTTAAAAAATCACTGTTACCTTCAAAGTAAAAGAAGGTTGTGGTATTAATTTTGTGGAAATGGGAAAAATAGGCAAGCGAGTAGGATTGAAAAGTATTCCTAAGGATTCTATTTCTCTAAACTTTGGGCCCATGTTGAAACGAAATTGTTTTTTTTTTTAGCAATTTTGATGTTCTGAGTGAAAAGAAGTACGATTTGGTCCTTGATGCCATTTGCGGATTCTCGCTACAAACTAGAAAATTGAAACTAGGGACCTGCATCGCCCTGGACATTTTGATGGAAGCTATGAGAATTGGTTATATTGTGCTGTCCATTGACTTCCCGAGCATGTGGCTTAACAATCAACCGTCGATTCCTAAAGTATATGAGCATTTGGGATACACATTCCTGACGCCCAACGGTGTTATTCATATTGGGTCGCTGAAGCCCTTTGTTCTTGATCAAGCGTGCGCAGCAATGGAGCACTATGTTGTAATCCCCAACCAACTCCAAAATGTTCTTGATGCTTTGGTTGGACAATACGCCCCTATCATCCCACCTTCCCCAATGTTCTTGGGCAATATTCTCACTATCAACCAAATCACATCAGATGTGAAGGACCTTTCCGGAAATGTCATTAGCTTACCAACAAAGCTACAGTACATTACTGTAGATATTCCTAATCAAAAATTTCTTGATCTTTCAACACGTTTTGCTTTGCTTGACAACTATTTAAAAATGCCCAACATCAATTCAAACATGAAAGACTTTATTGCTACTGCTGCCTAGATTCTGATAATCAGATTCTTATATCCCGAGTGTGACTACCGTTTGTTACTATTCGATGAAATAAATTTAAAAATACAAAGAAAAACCATCATCATTCTTCAGTTTGATTGCATTAAGGGTCATAACTATTGCTTTACATTCGACCACAAGTAAACACATCAGAAACATTTACAAACACTATAGATTAAGCCACGTTTAGACATTGAAATAGCTAAAAAACAATTTCTATTAAAAACCATTTGATTAATTGTAATTAGCTATTAGCAAAATTTTACTTTTGGTAATTGAGTTTCATGGGTTTGTCTTTGCACTGTACCTATCTATGATAATGAAATAACCCTATGTACATAACTTTATGTACGATGAACCAAAACTATGACAATGAAATAGCTCAAAAATGGTTAGTAGTGAGTAGGGCAGTTGTTTCCCCCCGAAATCTCTGTGTTAAACCGATATGAGAAAAAAACCCTTTTTTCCACCCACCCAACCAGAAATTTTTGGTCCCTCAAAAATTTTGGCCGACCCCCGAGAGCCGACCCCTCAAAACGCACCTAACTCAAGCCCATAACATTTCTAAACCTAACCTAAACCCAACGTAACTAAAAATA
>JAQFYP010000168.1:0-31006 GCA_034694865.1 Bilobella braunerae
TGTCAAGACGCTGCAGCCATCTTGCCCAAAGTGACGGACACTCTCAACAAACTGGTCCGGTCACTGACCTCTCTCAAGTTCCAGTGGAAAACTGGGACGTCAACGACTGGAACTCAAGTGACCAAAATTTGCGGAGGTGGCTGCACATAGTATGCAAAACGTTGCATTTAGAGAGGGAGTTTTAAATGTACCAAAACGTATCATATCATAAACATATATTGTTTTTTCTTTCGCAAAAAAAAGCGGCAACACAAAAATTCAAAATTAAACATCTGAAAAGTAGGGTTCCGGATGAACCAGTATGATTTTTTTTTGTAAACATTCCCATTTCACAATGACAGATAGATTTTATTCGTATTATTTACAAATACATTTTTGTTTATTTTTATTATTTTATTATATTTCTATTCGGTTTACGATTAAAATGTGTTTGTTTAAAATAAAATATAAATGCATACGTAGGTACAAAATATGCTTGTGTTATTGACTAATCTAGTGTTCAACGTAAAACATCATAGGGTGTGGTGTGCCATCTCCTCACGTATTTTCTATTATTCATATGTTCCTTATATACATACATACAAACCAATACAATCTCATACCGTCTTGCGACTACGTGTATAGTCACCAAACTCCATCACTCAAATATTGGGCGTAATTTGTGTACAAATCCTGAACCTGAAGGAAACTTTATTTTTGTTAATTTGAACCGTTCAATCAAAGTTGTTATGCTGAAGATTCTGGATTGACTAAATTTGTGTTCATTTGATCTGTTTCGCCAAAGTTGTCTAATTCATCTGAATGTGTGCTTTTCAGTTGTTCATTCCATAATGAAGCATAGATGCCGTTGGCCAGAAGCAGTTCACCATGTTTTCCGCATTCTGCAATTTCTCCATCCTTCAGAACAAGTATTTGGTCAACATTCACAATCGTGGAGAGACGATGTGCCACGATAATTGACGTCCTTTGTTCACACAGCTTTTGCAATGAAGCCTGAATCTGTCGCTCTGTCCGCGTGTCCAGTGCAGAAGTCGCCTCATCTAGCAATATTACGGCAGGATTTTTAAGAATGGTCCTCGCAATAGCTACACGTTGCTTTTCCTGCAATAAATTATCATCTTATCAAATTTTACCATCTTATCAAATTTTATCATCTTAACAAAGTTTATTATCTTGTCAAATTTCACACGCTTATTTTTCCGTTTACATACGGTTCACCCTATAAGTCTAAAACAAAATATTCTCCTTGCGAAAAAAAGTCTTGGTTGACATATGATACATTGTATACCTATATGTTTTATACTACTCTGTAAATATGTTACAAATTCGGTAAGTTCGTGATAGTAATAACTACTTACTCCGCCGCTGAGTTTAAGTCCACGTTCACCGACCTAAAGCCGTAAAGTATATCAATGAAATGCCTATGACAAGCTCAAGTGCTTTGAATGCTACTTTTGTGAACATCACAATTTTTGTTTTTACCACAGTTTCGTAACCACTTTGAAATGTTAGGACGCGGTCATGAATGCAAGCTGCCTTAGCAGCGTTCTCCATTTCAACTTCTTCTGACCCAATGCGCCCATACAATATGTTTTGTCTAAAAAATTTCAATTGTGAGGCTTTTGAGATTGAGTAACTAACTTTTTTATTTCAATTTCAAACAAAAATATCACTACTGGAGTTTACCGAATCGAATCATTGAAGAGTACAGTATCCTGCGGTACGACGCCAATTGACTGTCGGAGTGATTTTTGCGTCATCTTTTGTATTGGTTGTCCGTCAATCAAGATTTCTCCTGAGGTAGGATCGTAAAATCGAAACAACAGTCGAACGATTGATGTTTTGCCGCCTCCAGATGCTCCAACCTAGCTTACAATCAAAATTTATAGAATAATGATATATAATACATTGTATTATCATATTATAAAGAGAAAATAAAAATCCTGTCATTCCTAATCCTTTTGCATGGGACGGCCAAACCTTATGGAAAGTTCAAACCCTGAAAAAGGGTTCTTTAAAAAAAAGGGTCGTCTACCTGTAAAAAGGTTCATTTTAAAAAAAAAAGGTCTTTCTACCTGAAAAAAGGTTCTTTTAAAAAAAAAGGTCTTCCTACTTGCGCATGCGCATGCAGGCGAAATCGCCGCGTGTGGAAAAAACCAAAAAGTCACCACGCCCACCAAAATGACCCCTTGACCTCAAAATCACTTTTCAAGGTCAAACTCTACTTTTGTTTGAAACGTAAATTTATGATGGTCCCGATTACCACAGAGGCCCCCCCATTTACCCGGGAATGACCTTATGACCTCAAAGTGACCTTTCAAGGTCAAACCCTACTTTTGCATGAAACGACAAGTTATGATGGTGCCGATGACTTCAGAGCCCCGATTTACGAGAAAATAACCACCTGACCCAAAACGACTTTTCAAGGTTAAAACTTACTTTTGCGTTAAACGAAAAGTAATGAGGTTTTAAATTACCCCAGAGCCCTTAGTGACCCGAAAATGACCCCTTGACCTCAAAATGACTGTTCAAGATCCATTTCTACTTTTGTATGAAACAAAAATTGGTTCGGGACGATTGTTACTGCGGAAAGTCAACTTCGTGTAAGCGCCGCGTAGCGGCGCTCCGTAACTAGTTATTTATAATGTAATAATACTCATAGTCTAAAAATAATACAATTCTTATTCATAGTAGCACGCTTACCAGAGCAACACTGGTGCCTCCCGGAACAGTGAAGGAAATGTTACGAAGTACTTCTTTTTCTGGTAGATAACTGAAAATAATGTGTACAATTGACGAGTTCATAATTTGATATTTTAGCATATAATACCATATTAATAAATCATTAATAATATAATAGTAGTTACCAGAATGTGACTCCTTTAAATTCAATTGTACCAGTGCTAACTTTTAATGCCACTGCATCTGGTTCGTCTATAATTTCCGCCTTGTCTTTCATTAACTCTAACATATTCTCCATGTCAATAAAGCATTTTTGCAATAACCTATAACAAAAACTTCAAAATAAAATATATATTTTGAAATGCTGAATGCTAATTCCTGTGTAATTTTATGTTAATCACCTGTAAAATGTTCCAAAATAGTTGAGCGGTCCGTAGAGTTGCATTAAGTACTGTGTAAACAGAACGTAGTCTCCCACTGTCATGCCACCCATTTTTTGAATCACCATGTACACGCATAGCAAAGAACCAGCTAGTAATCCTGCGCTGATAATCAGGAGTTGCGTCATGTTCAGAACGCAAATCGAAGCGCTAACTTTCCATTCTTCTGTTTGATATTTTACAATGGACTGTTCGTAGCGATTGGTTTCGTACTCCTCATTTGTATAGTATTTGACTGTTTCAAAATTTAGCAAGGCGTCGACACTTTGCTGTTTTTGTAGATTATCAGCCTCGTTCATTGACCTTAAGTACTTGGTTCTCCACTCGGTAATGACTATTGTTATCACCATGTACAACAGCATTGTAGTAAACACAATGAATCCAAACCAGCCTCCAAAGAAGGCAGAAAGGTATATTATGGCAATAATGATGTCTGCAATTGTTGGCATAATGCTAAAGACGAGGTAGTTGAGAATCATGTAAATTGACTCTGTGCCCCTATCCATTGAACGCAGAACCTCTCCAGTCTTCCGCTCAAGATGAAATCTTAAGGAGTGATTTAGAAGGTGTCGAACAAAATGCACCTGAAATTTATATTAATTATTGAATATTGTAATTATGATTATATAATTTCGACAATTATAATAAATATGCTTATAAATATTATAATTTATAAATAATATATTTTTATGAAATACAATGCAATGCTGAGTTACGTGAGAATTTTTAATATATTTTGAATCTACTAATACAAACCGCGTAACTCCATCAGCAACTTTGTATACCAAACAAATAATGCAAATTAAGCGTTACTTGACGTAACTTGACAGAGTATCTGGTCAACATGTATAGAAAGGTAAAGAGATGGTAGGGAAGGAGCTCGTTTGCACAGATGCTGTCATCAAGCGGATGCAATATAAGAATAATAAATAATAAAATAAATAAAATTATTGGCCGAGTTGGTGTGGTGAATTCCCTACAAGCCAGCCTGAGAACGCGGGTTCGAATCCCTCGATTAGACACAAAAAAACTATTTACTATTGGATTTCCTCAGAGAATGAGTTCCTTCCCATCATATCCCGACTTTCTTACACGCTGACAATCCGCTCTGCGCGGATTTAGATGTAACGTAATTTAACAAATACCTAATTTTCACGATTCAAGGCTAGCTTTTATTTTAACACAATCTTTTTCAGTATTCGTGCGATAAATTTAATTCGTAAAATTTTTATAAAAAAAAAAGTCCGGTTGATATTTTCATCCGGTTGACATCATTTTGCTTTTAATAAAAATACCTGAACTTCCCGCTTTGTGTACTGCTCCACGGTAATCCATAACATACTTCGTATGATGCCAATGAGCCCAGTGCCACCAAAGTTTCCACCTTGTATAATTCTAAGACCCACGTATATAACAATGAAGTCCCACCGAAAAACCAATTGAAAACCGTTTGCTCCCAAAGTGTAGAGACTTGATCCTGTCAGTGGGTCTGTCCTGTTTGATTCAATTGTCATGCTGTCAACTGTTGTCAAAAAATCACAATTACAAATATGGCGTTGCAAAATATTCTTTAAAATTTGTGGTAAACTCAATAGAAGGTTGAATGAACTAGCAAATTTCATGCTGTAATACAACAATAATACTCGTAAGTAGGTACTCATTTACAAACATAAGTCTAACTAGCCGCGCAGCAACACTTTCGGGCGGCAGCGGCTGCTAACAGTGCTTCATGCTCGGTGCCAATGTTTACATTTTTGTTAGATTTTACTAACCTACTACTTTAAATTTTTTTTTTACATAATGCTAGTATGAGTAAAACCAAAACTTAGTTCAACAACTTTAACGCAACAAAAAATTGAGTCTACAAAAAACTCATTGCATACCAATTTTCTTGCTGTAAATCGGAACATAGACATTTGTAACTCTTCCAAAGATGAGCATAAGAAAGCAGAGAACGATATGCAGCTGGAGACGTGGTGACTTGGAAGGCCAAATAAATGGTCCCATCATTTTGAACCTTTGCAATATACTTGTGGTCTTTGGCTTACTATCGGAATCCGTATTTGAGCCATCTTCTGCATTTAGTGGACTAAAGCTTCCTGGTAAATTTCGTGGAATTCCGGGAGCCTTGAAAGTTAGCACTAGAACTCCAAGTGTTATTGTGTATTTCGAAGATAATAGCAAAAGTCGCACCATTTTCTCTGGTGTATCCGCCTTAAATATATCTCCGGTTGCACAAATGCTTATGACACTAATATTGATGGCAACAAAAGCCCATGTTGTGAAAGCGAGTATTGCACTGGAATGACGCCGCATTGACATTCTCCTGGCTTTTCTTCTGTCACTGATTACTAACACGATCAGCATTGTCCAAATAAACACTTCCGTCAATGCACTTAGCAGCATGTAACCATAAATAGCTCCGCCATTGAAAAGAGTCACTTCTAGTAACAGATCAGTGCACGTGACCATGGGCATCAACATGATTAGCACAATCTGAAACAAAAAAAAACCAAAAATAGTATTAGAGACTAGCTTAGCATTTCACCCGAAATACAGGCATTTCATGTGATAGGGCCTAAAAATGGCTTGAAATAAAGGTATATAGGGCTTTAAAAGTAAGAAAAGCTCTAATGTGAAAAAGCACCTAAATTAGCGGGCCTAAAGTAAAAGGACCTGAAATCATTAAAATAATAAAAAAAAAATCTGTAAATAATTAACACTAAAAGGTATTAAATGACAATTAAACCTAAACTTATAGCTAAGAAAATAATAGTAAAAATAAAAAAAAAATAACCTAAACTTTAAATTAGTAATGTGCATCAAAAATAAATATTTAATAGAATATGGTTATCAATTAAATAGAGAACACAAAATTTTCCCTTAAAATATAATAAACACCTAAAGATACACATTAATAATTTTATACAAAAAGTATAAATGTTGATTTAATTTTTATTTGCACTTAGCAATTCCGATTAGTGTCAATTAGTGATTTTTTAAAATTCTTTTCATGATTTTAGGTCCTTTTATCTTGGGTCCTTTATTTTAGGCCTTTTTTTGATTTGGGTCCTTTTACTTGTTAAGCACAATTTTGTGAATCTAGGTCATATTCCGACTGCAGGTTATTTGGAAATACATTTTAAAGGTAGGCGCTTGAGGGTATTTTTATGCATCACTTTGGTAATTGAAATAATAAAATAATACTTCACCAAAAATTTTACTTCGAATGAATATCATGCGTTTTACAAGTTACAGTTGGTGATTATTTAGTAATACGTAGTGATATTTATGTTACTGTTTTTATTTACAGCATGTTAATATATAGACAAATACATTACCTGTAGTACGAACAGGTGCGCATACGGCAGTGCATAACTATTGGCCGGAGGGATTGGCTTCTTTGCATTCCAAAGTTGAAAGGTTCCAAACGCAAAAATTAAAGTAAAGCTTGTCACTTCTAGCACCGTGTTTAGTATACAAGGAGCAAAAATATCGTGCATCCAATCATTGCTTGGATGTACTTGTGGGCAATACTGCATCATTGTAAAACCTTAATTTCTTAACTTGCGTCAATGGATTTATAAAATCTCTTGATTTTGTAGAAAATCTCAATTTAAACCAATTTAGCTAATTAACAAATTAGTTACCAATGGGAAAATGTTAAGGACTCTCGTTTTGAAGAAACAAAATTGTAATTGACAAGATCATTAGGACTGGTCTTGTCATCGTCATATTTAGAGCTCGTCTTAAGGCATCTTGCAATGCAAGATAATTTTAGAAAGAACATGAAGCGATTGTGAAACATCAAAGAAAGGCCGACACCGATGCGTACTTTACATCTTTTGATGAAGATATTATCGGTTTTGCTTAATGTCGTCCATGATTACGTACAAATTTATTTATTTGAAGTTTGTTATGAACCACTTATTATCTTAAGTAATTACAATTAAAGTTCCGTAGAGCAAATAAATGCAAATTATTGTGCTTTATGAAAAGTTAATAAAAAAACTTGTTATGATACCATTAGTTTTTATAGTTTGTATTATACACAAACTGCACAAATTCATAGCACGCAAAATTAATTCAGAGCGTTGTCATAACCCTGGATACAAAATAACACACTTAAATAAAAAAAACGCAATAACTTCAGACTAGTTAATTACAAAACTTAAAATTATTGTTCAATCAAAATGAAGAGTTTATGTTTTTTCATCAAAGGGTTAGTTAATTGTTAATTGTAATTAATCGAAAGTTAATTGTGTTTGGTTATCTTAAAACTTCGCGAATAAGCCAGATTGACATGCAAAAAAACTTTACTTGGCTCGAATTTGTTACTGTAAACATAGTTTTTATGAAACCTAAAATTCCATTTGGCAGTTTCTTTAAAACATTAGATGGTATTTTAGACAATATCAAAATAATTTAGCTAAGTAATTTAGAAACGGCAAAATTTATTATTGCATTTAATTAATATAGTTTTCTCGTAACAGAGCTAGTAAACGTGGGAATTCAAGTTTAAAAGCTGAATTGCACTAAAACACTCTGACTCGTACCCCTCGCCTATAATTCTCATACATGGGCACTTAGTAATGTTTTAATTTGGAAAATTTAATTTCTCACAAATAAAAATACGACTTTGAATCAAACTAATTTAAACTTTGCTGTATTTCAGTTTTATTTCAGTTTATGTTTTAGTGTTAATTCATGTTAATCTGGGCTTGCCTTATATGAAATAAGCAAATTTATTGCTTGATTTATTACCGAACATGCTGTGTTATGGTCAGTGCAATGTCGTGTGAAACAAGCAACAATTAAAGTGACAACTTAAAAAGCAGGGGTCGTGTTGGGTCCTGGTGGGTAGCCTTCAGGGCGGATACGATCACCGCAGTCAACTTGATCCGCAAAGTTGCACCCGTTATATTTCAGGTCAAAAAGTTGCTCATCTGTGCAAAGACCGAGCCATGCAACCGAGTTAAAGCAGTCATAGAAAAACTCGCATCTATCTTCGTGCGGGAAGGCGCCGTTGCCAAGGCGACACTCGTACCATGGTGCTGGTCCAACAAAAGTGACTCCTTTCTGAAATGGTCATAAAATTTAGTAACAACTTGAGGAATATTTCGAAATTTGTTGCTTAAATATAGTTATAAAATATAAAATTTAATTTTTTTAGTTGAATTTCTAGAATGATTGATTTTTTGAGTTTAACTTTATATAATGACAAGTCTTTTTGAGTAATAAAATGACTATCATTCGACAGGATTATATACTCAAGTTCAAAACATTAGCGCAAATAGGACGTATAATTAGAAAAAAAAACTAAACAAATTATAATAATATATTATATTGAGTATTATCTACAACATAATTGAGACAAAATTGGAATTGGCAATGAAACTACTATGACATGTGTTGAAACACACATATGCAAAATCATTTAACAAAGTACAATTAGAGCAGAGTAAAAATTTAAGTAAATTTAACTTACCAGGGCAGGATCTGGAGTTGTGGCAATAATTGCAGAACCAATTATACAAGTTAATGAGCAAATCAGAAGTGCGCTTGTGAGTAAAATTTTCATTTTAAAATTTTGCTTTTAAAGGAATTTGTAAGGAGTTGCGATAATTAGTATTATTGCTGTCAAGTGAAAGTGACTTATTTCGTTTATTTATTGTCTATTTATAGTAGTTGAAGTCCGTGTACTTGAAAATAAAATTTAGCAGAATGACGTCCGTAAGAGTTGAATTAGAGCGTGCCAATTCCGTTAACAGATTTTGATACGGCGCGACTTTTCATAAACTTGAACTTTTGTGGGTTTCAATTATTAAGTTAGCAGATTAGCTACTTTATGGAAACGCTCTGTCCGTCTGTCTGCCTGGTTGCGCTATAACTCCTGAAGGGATTAAATTTTCTAAATTCGTTTGCAGGAGAATATTAAAAGGGTCAATTCAGAGGTCAAGTTCGACGATGGGTCGGGGGTCCGCCCATTCTACCTCAATTTGATGACCCATTGTCAATAACCCTCAAATCTAAAAACTTGTTTCTTTTTCTTGTTTTGTAAAAAATTATGATGGTTTCTACCACATAGGTGACCTCCGACCCATATTCTACGACCCTCTAAACGACCCCCAAAACCAAAAACCGGGGTAATCGGTATTTTTCTAGTTTATATGAAGCGAAACGTTAATATAATATTACTGACCCAAGTGACCCTTGACCGTTAGTTTTTATTTACATGACCCCCCAATCACCACAATTTTTTCATATGAATACAAATCGCTACTTATGTGGTTACGTGCATTGGAACGGTTTAATGTTTGATTAGGTAGACTATTATCTCAACTGGCAATTGACGCAATTCTAAGCCTAAATCAACTGTCGTCAATCAAATCCATTTTTATCTAGTTGAAGCTGCATTTTGGCTCGAAATTTATCTATTCATGTATGGCATCATCAATCAAATTCCCACTTCACTTCTAAACTAATACTTCATTCACATTGGATTTAAAACATTTCTATGCTAACTAATAGCCAATTACTTTGGTTAATAATGTAGCTCAACTGAGAGTTGTTAATTTGAATGACAGTTCTTAATTTTCATTAGTTGTGAACAAAAGTATAACAATCAGTTAATTGTATTCAAGTTTTACTCTGAGGTTACTTTCCTGATTCAATCAGATTGAAAAGACAACGACACCGTTTACCTGATAGGATTTGACTTACCCCTTTCCTTGATCAGGACTTAAATCAAGATGACAATCCTTACACTCTGACTTAAATCTAATTTAACTAAATTGACTAAATTCACTTTAATTGAACTAATTAACTTTGCCTTAAAGAACAACTTATAGTTCTTAGTCTCTTTTTATTACTACTTTTTCGCTTAACCCCGTCTCCACTGAAACGAACGGTTCAATGGAGGCGGCAGATGGCGTTTTAACCTAAGCTTAATCTTACGACGTAACAAGTTGCTATACTTGTGTGCTTTCAAAGAATTTTAGTTTTTGTATTTAGTTTTAGTATTTTAGAATTTCAGTTTGAGGGATAGACTGGGTTGTTAGATAATTAGGAAATATCGTTAATTACAGTATTTTATTCCCATTTTTGTGTGTATTTTTAACGCTTTAGAAAATTAAAGTTTCGTGAATGTAAACGTTGGGCGTACTTTAAAGTTCTATAAGTTTTGCGCCTTGGTGTGTCACGTGATATCGTGACAAGAAAAAGAAAAACAAGTTGTCCGTTGACTTCTGTCAATTAATCAACTACTGAGAGGTACTGTGGCCTTTTGGCCGAATTTTATAATTAATTGGAATTGTTCTTACTGTGAATTGGAAGTCAATAAAATTGACAATTAATCTGAAGTCACGTCGTTATTTGAGGTTCGAGTCAGAGTCAGTTGCAGCGATTAGGCAATTGATTCAGCGTTTCCTGATCTACTGATAGTAATCTGTGTTGGGTACACACAGACAATTGAGTTCCAGAACTTGAATTTTTCGAACAAGGATTGTAGTTTCTGTAAAATTAGACATTTTAAGACAAAAATTTACTTTATCATATTAATAAGTTGCTGATTATATTATTACACAATAATATATCATTGGTTATTTTATACTAGGGCAAATTGAATTAGGTTAGGTTTAGTTTGCTAAAATTGTTCGAAGTATTGGAAAGATAAATGCAGTATTTGATGTCGTTACATTTAATGAAATTGAATTATTTTGGTTTTTAAAAAGTTCAGTTTTGCAACTTTTCAACAAACAGTTTTGTTTCTAAAGACAAGTATTTATTGTTTGATTCCATTTAGCGCATAACTGACAACAAGAATCCAATGCTCAATAGTAAATGTCTTACTTTTCTGTGCGTCCATCCATCCGTTTCGTAATTGCAATTACACTTCAAATACAACAATTGCATTACAAATGTATAAATGCATTAAAAAAAACTAAAAATGCACTGCTTAGTACATCCTTAGTACCCTTCTCCATCATTTCAACGACTCCTAAGTGACCCCTTTATCCAAAAACGTTTTTTTTCAGGTTTCGACTCCTAGTTTAGTAATTTTGATAATATTATTGCAAATATAGGAATTTGCAAATATTTTGTTGCCGATTTGCGAGCTATAAAAACTAAAACTAAACTCACAAAACTAAAGTTCCTGTAAACAAATTCACCAACTAACGCCACGCTAGCCATCAGACTGCAAAGGCGTGCTGGCGTTCCTGAATCGTGGCGTAGTCAAAAAATTTTTGTTTACAATATTTATAATATAAGTAAATATATTATACGTAATTTACAACTTGTTTCGTTTTGCCTTCATTTCAGTTAGCATCAGTTCCATTAGTTTAGAAGCCATTTCCACCATTACCGTTATGTCACACTCCTGAAGTTTGTCCATAGAAGTGTAGTTTGTATTGTCTGGCATATTTAATTTCTTCAACAGTTTTTGAATCCTGTTGCTCTCTCTTCCCATATAATTCAGCATAAGATTAACAACTTGACTACTATTTTTTTTGAGAACGGTAAAACAGGCTCCGAAAAAATGTGTTCATATCACTCTTAATGCTGGCAAATCCAGCGGAGTAAAAAATTTCAAATGATGAAACAATCGATTCCACTTTAGATTTGTCTGGGGGCACTATTACATGAAAGCCTATTTTCAACACTTTTTCAAAAAGCGAAGTTCCCTATTTTTGAGAGGAGACAGGAGGTCTGATGTTATGGAACTTTTACTCTTGAAAACTTACTTTTTTAAAGCTTGTAAGCACAATACCCATTAACAACAAGCTCGGGATCGCCCACCGCAGCTGACTTCTTGCTGTCTTGTTAATTAGCATATGCTGTTCAAACAGAATAGTGATGTACAAGCATGCTATATTTTCGTCCAGTCTCTTCCAATAGAACAAAAACTTAGGCTAGCGGGCACCACCGTCGGGATAAAAGTCGACGGTCCCACGTGGTGGGTCCGGAAACAACAAATTGCACGTTGGAACTACGTGTTGTAATAAAACCAAAAAAATCCGCGCCAGTGTTTTCGAGATTCTCGTTTGGTGGGAACGTGATTTGAAATCCCGCGCCACCGTTATCGAGCACCGTGGCTCGCTTTGATTTCCTTCCGCTCTGCAAATTTTCTGATAGAAAATTACGGCCTACTTAAGCGCCAAAGCTATGGCCCACGTGATGAAATTTTTCAAGGTTTGAGTAGCGGTGACTAACTAAAGTGTTAGTTAATTGTGCAATTGCAGCACCAACGAGTCGAATTCTTGCAGCAGCGATTTGATAGGTTTGTTGGGTCACCTTAGCCCAGTCAACAACCATAAAGTTGTAGCGTTGCGGTAGTTTGAGGTATGCTGCAAATATGCAGCAAAGTTAACAACGTAACTAGAAAAAAAATATAAGTGCGCGAATATCAATTCAATTTATATCAAACACAATTTTAGGGATCGTGAGTGCGTAATTGGAGCAACGTAGGAGAGGGGGGGCGATCTATGCTTTCATAAACAAAACATGTACTTTATAGAACACTAGAATCTTCATGTTAGTTACTCAATAGTTCTGTTCTAGATTGGGCTTGTTTGGCTAGCCCTCACCTTGTCAAATTTGCTAAGACCTTTCCGAAACCAGAAAGTGTTCCGAATTCTGTTTCTAATTTTCCATTTTTTGTTTCTTGTGGAATTGCCGCCGTGTAGTTGACCGTGAATTAAAATTTTGACGGGTTTGTTTTGACAAAATTGGAGTTGACAAGGTTGTCAAAATCATCGGGCTCAAGCTCGCTCGTGGCCGATTTGAGGATTTCGTCTACAACAAACCTTTTTCAAGTTATTTGTGTAAAAATTTTGTATGAATAATTGAACAATAATTAATCTTAAGTAATTAGTCAGAATAACCAAAATTCATGTGTATCAGCAACATACACTGTAGCTGCAATGCAAAATTCTTGCATGGAAACGGTTTTTGATGCATTTACAAAGTTTTGAATTTTTAATCTCCTCCAAACATCATTTGCAGATTTACTAATGAACGTTATTTCATGGCAAGGCAGGCTGGCATGTAATTGTTTATTAGAAATTTTCTAAACACTTGAAACAGGTGCTTTAGTATTACGATGTCATTTAAACAACAATTTTTGACGCTAAATACAAATTTAAACCTAGAAAAAACCTTCAAAAAGGTTTTAGTTAAGCTTGTCAAACTTAAAGAGAAAATTCGATAAGTTTAAATAAAAAATTAGAGAAAACTTAAAATATTTATACCGCCTTTACAATGTACAAAACTACAAAAATTATGAAAAGGGGATATTCACTTTTATGTAAACATTGCAATGCTTAAGACCGCCTTCAAATTTCAAGAACGAAGGAGTTATGAAAAGCGGAAATTTTTTTTTTTATATAAAAATGCTAATACTTAAAACCGCCTTCTGAATTATGTCCAAGGGGATGTTAAGTTAAGTTATGTTAAGGGAATGTCCACGTGTATATAGCAATCATAATACTAAAAACCACCTTTAGAATTGTTAAAATGTAGGAATACTGTAAAAAGGAGGATCTTTTTATGTAATAATTTTTGTTGTTTTTTAAGTTTTATCACAACAGTAAATATTTGGCGTGAATTTATAATGAAAGCCAACTTTCCTCACTTAATTATTCACTTATAATTGAAGCACTTTGCAATGTCAAAAACTGAATAAGAACTAATTTACTAATAATAATGGAATGAGCCGCCTCAAAACATGTTTACTCAAAACCAACCTCCTTAAATTTAAATGGCCAATAGGCAACAGTCAAATTGCATATAAATTGCTCACGTATCACTTATTTCCTACTAAAACCAGAAATTTTTTTTTGACTTTTTACTAATTTTTAGATCATAGAGCCAATGGATCGTTTGCTAGAACCCCAGTCCTTAGAGCCTCTGACTTGGTGCATCAAGAGATGCATCTCAACCTACTGTTTACCGTTCTACTACGACGCAAAACCCAATCGCTTATTTTGGACGTATCGCTCTACAAAGATGAAAAATCGCTACAATCGCTACGTCTTCTTTAGTTATTTTAACTTTGCAAGGAACTTGTCGGTGATTGGTTATTGTGCACTCTGCATATTTTTCTATCCGGACATCACCGCTACGGATGCTATTATCCTTGGTTTCATTATCGTCCTCCTCTCAACCGCTGTTGTGTATCATTGGATGCCTTTTGCTGCCCAGGAGCTATATGCACAAATCATTAATGAAATGTTCTCTCGCATTAAAGCATTATGTAAGTGATGCATTCGAGAAGAAAGTAACATGAGCCGCTACAACCTAAAAAAAATTACAAAACACATTTAGGTTAAGATAAATATAACAATCTCAAGTCATGTGCACAACTGTATATGTCAAACATTCTACTCCTCTTGGTAATCAGAACTTAGTTTTAGCAGACTACCTAGAAGTAGAATGTAGGATTGCATTTTGGCAAACATTTCCAGGTGTTCACTCTGCATTCAAATCCAACCATTTGTGTTTATGAAGTTTAGTGGGTTATGATTGGTTAAGGTTTGAATTGGTTTCTTAGGTAATTTTTGCTTTAAGTTAGTTGTTTCTTGGGTATTGGCAGGCATGGCCAGATGATGCACTAGGTCTGGTTCAGATTGGCATTACTTTAATTTTGTGTCAATATGCAACCCTACATTCTACTTCTTGGTGGGTCTGATTAAGCCATTCAATGGCGATTGTATGCAACAATTTTTTCTTTCAAATCCTAAATTTTCTCAAGTAGGAGAAAGTGAAAATAAAACATTAGTTTACTCACTCGGCAATTTATCGAGTTTTTTGAAAAAAAAAGTGTTCCTCAATGAATGCTATCCAATTCTGCTTTAGTTAAGTGAAATATTGGTCCGATAAGAGTTTCCATTACAACTAATTTAACGAATCAACTCATACACTTATTTCATATAAAAATGCCTTGCCGCCATTTTGATTTGTGGTATCACAAATATTCGGGTTTTTGCGTAGATTAATTTTGATGAACTTTTTAGGACAGGAGGATTTTGTTTGGTAAGTCGCTATGTTTGGTTGAAAGAAAAAAGCTTTCTTCAGTAAAAGGTTAGAATGCCCAAAGGCCCACGTATGAAAGTTGAAAGTATGAAAGGGAGTAAAAGTGCTTTTATGCAATTTAATGTAAAGCTCTCAAAGTTTTGAGTTAGTTTTTGAGCGCGTTTTGTTACGCACGCACAGCCGCCCATTGGCTACTCCTATTTGACTGTCGTTTAAAATTTGATTACATTTTTGAACATTTCTGTTTCCAGCTGCAACCAACAAGGACGCAAAGCAACCCACAATGTTCCTTCATTTCCTGTTTGCTGCGTCTTTCGGATCCGTCATTATGATGTTTCCAGGAGCCCCACTGGCAAACTACTACGAAATACCTGGATTCAGAGTTTTTAAAACCGGCCACTTTTTCTTCGATACCCTTGTCGGCGTATCTCTTATAACTGGATGTGCCTTCGACATGCTCGTCGTAGTTACATTTTTATTCAACTTAATAGTGTACCTTGTCATAATACGCACATCAATTGAACGGTGGCATAGTACCGTCAAGTAAGCAAATTTCAAAAATTTAAAACATAACCTAAGTTGCTGAGTGAGGGAAGTATATTTTGAACAAAAACCTACCCGGTTGGACTTGAATGAAGGGGATACACTTTCAAATTTGCCCCAAAACACAATCCTACATTCTACTTTTCCTTATACCTCCTTTTCGATGCCAAGATGAGTAGAATGTTAGAAGGTAGTTTGGCGCAACAATACTTTTTACCTAAAACAAAAAGTGTACCGACTGAATTCAAATCCAACCAACCTAACTTTTGTTTTAGAAAAACTAGGCTTAGAAGTAAGTAAGTAAAGTAAAGTTAATTTAATTTGCGGTCAAACCACCCTCCTACATTCTACTCCTCCTGGCGAGCAAACGGCTTTGAATTTTCCTAACCACTCTGATAATGTTTATAGGCAGACGCCGGAAGATCCCAATGTCTGCAGAAAAGCTCGTCAAATTTTACCGCGCGACACAAGTCTTGCATGGATGTACGCAGAGGCTCATAGATAAAGGTTTGCTAATTATGCTCTTCACCTCAGAATGCATCGTCATAACTTCAGTGTACGGGATTATTCGTCTCCATTCCTCCCTAAGTATTACAACACTCTTGGCAATTATCTCAATTAGTATTTTTGCTTTTGTGACTACAGCCTGTGGGACACAGATGAACGGGAATTTGAAAGCCTTGTCAGTGGATTTCGTTGAGTCAATGCTATGTACCAACAACAAGTGGCAAAAAGCCGTGTTCCGGTCCTGCGCTCCCTTGGAATCAAAAGTTGGCGGCATATTTGTCACCGAGAAGTCAACTTTTTCTAGCATATTAAACGATGTGATACTCAGCAAACTCATTGATTTGCTGTGTATATACTAAAAACTCACTTTTCGAAAGCGTATGTAACTGCTAAAATTAACGACAAAGTCATTGCAAAACATAGACGCAACATTTAACAACACGGACACCTCTGCACCATGTCATAAAAGTCGGACTTCTTACTTTTTGCTACTTTTTTCAGGAATAAGAAAGTGGTGTAAGTATGTGGTCGTGCTGACCGTGAGCAACTAGCAAGTATTGTGTTCCTGAGTTGATTTACGTGGCTTATGGTATTTCTCAGGAAGCAATATCACTTTATATGTAGTATTACACAACTAGGAAAAAATCCCGGCATAAGACAAGAGTACTTAAATTAGTTAAAGAACTAATTTGGAATTGTTTTAAGCTATTTGAAAGTCTTAGTTAGCTCAAGCGTGCTTAAAACCCAAGATTTCTTGTAAGACAATTAACAATTAACTAATTGAAAACTATACATTAAGAAATTAACATGCATTAAGTACTTCAGAGCACATAAAACCATTTATATTTAAGTCCTGATTTAAAAAAAAAAAGTTTAACTAATTGGAATCACAATTCGAGACTTTAAAATTGAGACAGTTATTTGGACAATGATCTCGAGCCATTTGAAAAGTTTTTCTGTAAAAAGTATAAAAAGGACTAAGTGGTAAGACTCGTCCCCGCGATGTTCGAGTTTATTGGAACATTTATTACCATGGCGCCACAACCCCCTTTGTTGTAAACCATTGGAAGAAAGTTGGTGAAGTAGATGTCTGACGACATACCAACCACCAACTGCGTTTTATATATTTTAACTATAAGCGAACTTCTATTGTCGACAGGAAATTTGAATCGTACATCAAGCGTGCTAAAGGACCTTCAATTGTGTGTAATACTCAATATCCAAAACTTATTGTTGTTAAACGTTAATTCATTAACTAATTAGAAATACCTTTAGCTTGCTTAATTAGACGTTTAAGCTTAAGCGTACATTGTAACCAAACTAATTGGAAATATCTTTAGCTTGCTTAATTATACGTTTAAGCTTAAGCGTACATTGTAACCAAACTAATTGGAAATATCTTTAGCTTACTTAATTAGACATTTAAGCTTAAGCGTACATTGTAACCAATAATCATGTTTAACTCCACTTTGAAAAGTTAATATTGTTAATAGTTAATCATAATTAACTAAACTCAATCGTTTTTTAGTATATATTTTAATGTATTGTAAGTTAATTTCAACCTACATAGAAAAAAAAACTCATAGTTATGACATAAATTTGTTTGTTAGCATTGTTGTGTAAATGAAGGAGCACTGACGACAGCCTATTCACTGGGTCATGTCCGGGAGAAAATGACAGGGATCGGGTAATTATTTAATTAATTGTAGCGTTGTATTTTGTTGTTCTGAAATACAATTAATTTCCAGCAGTTTTAATTATATAAAAATTTTAGCGAGGTATCGGGTGAGGCCGGTTTAACACAGAGATTTTGGTGTAAACAGAGCCTCCTACACTCTACTGCCGTGATAATATTTTGTGACAAACGCAGATTCCATTCACAAATTCCATGTTTTAGTGTATACTATAATAGAAGTACAATCGCTTATAAATAAGAGCCGAAGCGTGCGTGACAAAGGGTGGAATAGGGGGAGGGGGGCATGGAGCTTACACAGATTCTTTTTCTGAACTACGAGAGAGTGGACGCGAGGGGAATACGCATGTCAACTCTCAAGAGCTTGTATCTTCTTGGTCAGACAAACAATTACCGGCATTGCACACCGATGAACACCAGAGTTGGGCATCGTACTTCAGTCAAACCCTAAAATTAAATTTTCCCAACCCAGGACGGGTGTAAGAACCATTTATATCAAACAAAACTTATAGTGTAGAGTGAACAAATTATGGGCCATTACCGAATATTAAAAAAGGGCATCATAATCATGTTGAGTGCTATAAATCAATTTAACAATTGATTGATGATAATTTAGGGATGAAGGTATTCAACAAGAACTTGAAAAAAGCGGGCAAATGAAAGAAAATGACATCTCACTAAATGTTTCATTTACGTTAGTCAACGATTTGCTCGTTTTTGGTAAAATTGGCAATAGCAGTAAAATATTTAAATTATTACTGAAAAAAACTATATTTAGTAATATGCATTATACCCTTTCATTCCAAAATTTTTTCTCCAAAGTCCTTTAAAAGTAAAGTTTCTCTTCAGTTTGTTCAAATTTGATTACTAGAAATGATACCTAATTTGATGTAAGTAGTTCCAAACTAAACATTATGTTTTAGTATTAAATTTTAAGTAATTGTGAATTGGTTCAATTATTAGCAGAAGATTGAACCTCAAAGAAGTATCAATTTCACGCAACAGTTGTACTAAAGTATAATTATTTTTGATCTAGTAAGTTTGCGTTAAGCAAAATTACACTATGTTTGACGAAAGCATTTACAACATTCTTGCTCAGTTGTTAAGTATCGGAACATATTTCAAAGTGTGTCCTTACACTCTGGTTTGCTTTGCTCAAACCAGGGAAATACAATTATTTGAGCATTCACGAGTAACAAAATATATAAATCATCTTATTCTTGCTTTTGAGTACGTCGCTACTGCACTTTTTGGCTATCAAACGGTTACAATGAGGAGTGACGTTACACATTCTGCGTTTAGTTTGGGCATTTTTATCATACTTTTACACGGAATTTGTGCCGAGCGTTTGGTCCGTCACCCCAATCCGTTTGTCATTTGTCATATTTGTCATTCGTTTATATGAGAACCTTTTTGATATCAACAGCCACATATGTAAGTTTATTTGTTTCATTACAACCAAAAATAACTATTGATTATATATTGGTCGAGTGATCAGTGTCGGTCTTAACCAGACAGCCTAGGAACTTGGGTTCAAATCCCTGATTAGCCCCAAACAAAAAACCTTTGCTTTTAGGTTTCCCCTTAATGAAATGCCTTGGGTATGCCGTATCTGTATGGTATTGCACTTTCGAGACATTTTTAGATCAAAGGGTCGTTCCCGAGTCGTTTTTTAATGTTTCGTTAAAAATAGGGTTCGATCTTGCAACGTCATTTTCTGCTTGAAGTGTTATCGGATCTATCTTAACCATCTTAATTTTATTTCAGATAGGCCAATACCTGGAACAACTATTGAGAACAAAGGAGTGAAAAAAATGCAAATCAAGTTTACAAATTGGGTGTTCATGGCGATATACATCTGTATTCCAAATTTTGTACAGTTTCATTTCTAATTGAATTCTGTGTACTTGATATAATAGTTGCTAGTATAACATTGCTGCACTTTTGACTTAAATGATCTTGTCATATTTCGTTTTAAATAGAAATGCATTTTGGAGTGGGTTTAGTATTATGAATTTAATATATGTTATGTCATTTTCTGCCAACTGGCTCAGCATACTAAATGAACAGGTAAAATATTGTAATGAGGTTCAGCGGAAAGAGCTTCGTTGTCGCCTAAGAAAAGTTCAAATATATTTCAATGTCATTGTCAATGACTGGTACAAATATGTAAATCAAGTTGCGTATTATGGCGTTGTAACACTCCATTTGTCTAACTTTTATGCTCATGCGTGGAAACCAAAGTCTTGTAACAAATACGTCATTTCGTGTTGCTGACGTTGGACTAACCATAATTAGATTTTTTATTGTTCAACAATGTGTCAATATTTGCAAGGAGTCGCAAGACAATTTCTCAGCCTACAATTATAGATATTACAATCCAAATTTGTATGAGCGCAAGTTTTATAGATCATGTTGTTATGTTGCTATTAGTATTGGTGCTTCCTTTGATATTTCCTTTCGCAACTTCTTTCGCAACTTTCGCAACTTCCACACCTATGAAGACGTTATACTCAACACTTCTGTCAGCCTCCTACTTACGTTTTGCTAAGTTGCACAAAAACTAAACAGCAGTTGCTCAGTAAACTAATCTGTAATTTAACTTAAAAAAAATTGTTTTTTATTAGGGATTTATTATCTAGAAATTTTCGTGAAACTTTTATTAAGCTGCTTGTTGCTTGAGTCTAAAATATAGGCTTGTTTCTCGTTTACGTCAAATTACTTTGTTTTAGAGAACATAACCAATAATTTTACTTTTAATTTTAATTTTCTAGGACAACAATTTGTTACTCTAATAATACAACCTCTGGAACTTTGACACTACAATCTGAACCATTGTCTCGTATGTAGTTGAGTAACTTGTATAGGATGACTTTTATGCTAATTAGGGCTGCCAACCTTGATTTTCAATTTTTTTTGATTTTTTTTGAATTTTTGAAAATTTTCAGAAGGCGACGACTCTCGGGGGAAATATAATGTCATTGAGGAAACAATTCAGACCTTGCAAATCGTCGTTTTTTTTTCATGTTAAATCCTACAAGGATTCTGAAAATTTTCAAAAGTTTAAAAATCAGAAAAAATTGAAAATGAAAGTGGGCAGCCCTGATTAGCATAAAAGTGATCCTAAACAAGAACTCAACCGTATGTCCCCTTATGATTTATTTATGTTAATTTATTGGTCACTGGTGTGACAGATCCAGAGTATATAGTTAGTAAGAGGGGGGGGTCTCCTGAGTTAACCGTAGTTATTATAAACCATATTAGCATCGTAAACCACTTACACCGTAATTATATCCAACTGCGTTAAACGTATTTATTACTCACCAACTCAATTGTAGTTAACCCTAGTTTTCTTAACCATAGTTGTCACTAACAGACTAATAATCACTTACTATTTTAATTGTCGCAAAACACATCAAATGGATTTATTACTTTCCAATTAGGCTTCACTAGTTGGTGTCACCGTGAGTATCACTGTATTGATCCCAAACAGATTTAGTTATTTTACATCTAAACAAATATTTTACTAACCACATAAATATTTTACTAACCACATAGCCGGGTTTATGATAAAATATCATTTTGCGGTGTAAATTAACCAATCGAATGTTCACTAGTTGGATAGGTTTAGAGTAACCTGGGTTTTTAGTTGTACTTGCCTAGTTTCCTAGAACCTTTGTAATTATCACCTTACACGTGATAATGATACAACGCCCTGC
Organism: Bilobella braunerae; assembly: GCA_034694865.1. NCBI lineage: Eukaryota > Metazoa > Arthropoda > Collembola > Poduromorpha > Neanuridae > Bilobella > Bilobella braunerae. The sequence continues at coordinate 21,618 of JAQFYP010000168.1, forward strand.
CTCAAGACTTCGGTCGCTGCTGTCACTGTGACTCACACATTGTGTATCTTCTTAACGGACCAATTCTCAGAAATAGTTTTTGCTCTTGAAAAACCAATTTTAATTCCACATACTGAGAATGTCAGTAAATTGATTGGCGAAAACGAGGAAATAGCGAGCAATATTGACTCTCTCAAAATCACTCAATCAGAAGACGAGAAGATGGAGGATCCTTCCATATCTAAATTTTCGATTACAGAACGCCAAGGTAACGACTGGAACCCGTATCTGAAGCTTAAACGGACTGAAAAATTAGAATAAGTTAACTCATTTAAATTTCATGATTAATTAGAAGTTTTATTTCAAGAAAAAAAAACCACACAAAATATTCTTTAGAATATATTAATTTAGATTGATCGTTCCGGAGGAACTTTCCCTCAAGGTGGAGACTTGTTAGGTTAAAATAAAATACTTTACATTTGTGATTCCTAGTTTGAACAGGTATGAAATGTCATAGAAATAGAAGATTTCCCGTTTCTTTTGTATCCTCGAACCCTACATAAATACTAAGCAAGAGATTCTTCAAAACTTTTGTAATCTTACCCTTTAAAACCAATTGGAGAAAAATAAATCGAGGTCTATTTACTGTAAGCTTTTGGGACGATAACAACCGGTACTTAATTAATTAAACAAATCTCTGTAAAACCCAAACAAGCCCGTCCTAGGCGATGAGGACTTTAGTTCTGGTCTCCAGATTTTCGTCTCAGGACGGGCATGTTTGGGTAGGTTATTTTTTTAAATAAAAAACTTATAAATAATAATAATAAATAATCTTGTCTCCATACTTTGACAAATAGGAAAGTGCTTCTCTCTTGAATGTAATCTGCTCCTAAGTGCCGTAATTTTTAATTTGCCGTTTTCTGGGAAAAATCAGATTTAGAAAGATTGAACCCATGCCCATCCCTTGGACTAGACGGCATGAAATAAAGTTGACTCTTTGATAGGTCAAAGCAAAAGGGGCTGGGCTCACTGTGGACTAAACAAAAAAAAAATAAAAAAAAATCTAGAATCTCTAAAGTTCTAAAATTTTGAGAGCTTGCATGGGACTGTCTGAAGTGAGTTGTTATGCCACTTCCATTTCTCTACTCCTTTGAAAAATTGTAGAGAATTCTCCAATCTCACCCACTTACATAGCAAATAACAGCAGTAAAAATAGCGCGTTTATAATTAAATAAAAGCGCGCTATTGCGCACTAGAACTGCTTTGTTGAAAGCAATTAACCGTTTTCAGCAACTCATTTTTGAAAACAACGTTAAAATGATATGCCATTATGAAGATCTCGGGCATCTAATACAAGCCTTACGGTAAAAAAAAGGTATGTCATTATATAGGTGCCGTGCCTTTAACGTGAAATTTACGGTACACAAGGTATGTCATTATATTGGTGCCGGGCCTTCGATATAAGATTAACGGTAAAAATAATATGTCAGTGTATAGGGGCCGGGCCTCTAATATGAGATTTACAATAAATTTGGTAAGTCATTATATAAGGGTCGGGCCTCGAATATAAGATTTTACGATTAAATGGTATGACATTATGTAGGTGCCGGGCCTCTAATATGAGATTTACGGTAAAAATAGTATGTCATTATATATGAGTCGGGCCTCTAATGTGAGATTTACGGTAAAAGTAGTTTCTCTAGGTAGGTGTCGGGCCACTAATGTGAGATTTACGGTAAAAGTAGTTTTCCATTAATTAGGTGTCGGGCCACTAATGTGAGATTTACGGTAAAAGTAGTTTTCCATTAGGTAGGTGTCGGGCCACTAATGTGAGATTTACGGTAAAAATGATATTTCATTATATAAGTGTCGGGCCTCTAATATGAAATTTCCGGTTACAATAGTATGTCATTATATAAGTGTTGGGGCTCTAATATGAAATTACTTATTGTACTGATACTGATGTAGTACTGATAGTATTGTACTGATACCAAAATACTTTCATGCAACACTAGCAAAACCACAAAATAGCCAAAAAAAAAAATTTTCGGGTTGGGGTCAATTACAAGCTTATCCTAGAATGGTTGAAGGGTTGGGGGCCACCTATGTCACTGAAATCATCATAGCTTTTTTATTTTTGCAACACTAGCAGAAACATGTGAAAACCGATTTTTCGGTTTATTGGGGTTAGGGGTCATTTATGGGGTGACCTCAATAAAAGGAAAGGATCAGGAGTCGCTTTGGTTCTTGAAAACATCATAACTTTCAGCATCAGGCTAAAGTAGGAAAAATCCGTTTTTTTTTTTGATTTGGGGGTCATTTAGGAGGTCATTCATATAAGGATGAAGGGTGTGGGGTCACTTTGGTCCTTAAAATCATCATTACTTTTCGTTTCATGCAAAACAAACAAAAATCCGACAAATCCGAATTTTCGGATTTGGGGGTGATTTAGGGAGTCGTCAAATTTAGGGTGAAGGATAAGAACCCTCATGGCCCATCTTCGAACTTGGCATTACGCTTGACACCTACTAGCTATTACTGAAAACAGTTTTCAAAAAAGTTAACCCGCTCGAGAGTTATCGCGCAACCAGAACGACGAACACACGGGCAGACGGACAGACAGAACATTCCCATAAAGTAGCTAATACGCTACTTAATAATTAGGTGCATTTACATTCAATAAGTTTGTAAAACTCTTGTCTAAATTTGCTCCCCATCAGAACGTAGATTGAAAGTTACAAGCTGAGTTTAGTGCATACATAAAATTCGACGCTAGTGCAAGGAAAAACAAATCTATTTCAAAAACGTGGTGGCACACATCATATACTACGGAACAAATCTGACCAAGGAAAAACACCAGGGCAACAAGGATGCAAATTTTTGTAATTTGAACGTTGACTGAACTTTGCACTTCCAGATTACTCCTCAAGTTCCTCGTTTTCATCACACTGCCAATTATTGTCGTGGTGCAGTAGACAATAGTTATTAATGGTACAGCCATTTTTAGAAAATACACTGTGGCTAAGTACACTTGATACACTAGTCTACCGGAATTTGTTTCAAAACATCCATCCTCCATACCAAACCTTTGATACCAATGGAAGTAGCCAAACAAGAAGTAGGCAATGTGTTGAAATAGTTGCAGACCGACAGACGTCATCAATGCTCCAGCAACAACCCACCGAGCGTTGCTTCTGCTGCAGAATTGCCGTGCCTTAAGTTGGCGACATACGGCGATATGTCGCTCGAGGCTCACTAAAGCGACGACCATGATTGACCTTGAAGAGATTGAAAATATTTTATACAATACAATTAGAGAACAAATTAGTGTTAACTTTGGATGCATTGCACTAATGATTTCGAAGAACAAAAAATTTCCGTCTCTGCAAAAAAAAAATTTCCTTTTACATTTTTCAGAATCCTGACGTATCTCATTGTTTTAGAACGTCAGAACAAACCTGTTGCACCAAAAGTATTTCATTTATAAAGCGTTTTTTTTAATTATTTTCATTTTATGCTCCAATTGTACTAAAAAGTTAGAATCATTGGGGTTTATTTAAATTAAATTAATTAAATTAATTTTCAGAAATTGATGTTCGGAATTAGAATATTTCATTTGTAGGACTTTTGTTAGAATCAAAACAAAAGCTTATTCTAGATTAGGCGTTATAAATTAGTGAGGTTAGGTTTGTTCACCTGAACTATAGATAAAGTGAACGAGAGTTGGATACAGGTTATCCGCATTCGGAAAAAACTCACTAAATATAAGAATCCATGTATAAAATGCAAAGCAGCCAGCCAATACCATGGAGTCAGCGATGGCGAGACCGAGCAATATTGTGTCAATGGAAGACTTTGATTTCTTCTTCACAAAAATGATAATGCTAAACACATTACCAATTATGCCAATAATTGAAATAATCACCATAGCTATTCTGAATATGTACTCAATTTCCATTTTTCCAATAATATACGAGTGTTAGGACAGCACTACCCCATAAAAATTGCGACTCAGATTCATCAGCATACCCAAGTACTTACTGCTATTTAAACGATAATTAGCCTTAGCCGCAACATTTTTTATACCACGACGTTTTCGTAATTACTTTCCGGGATTATTAGTTGACGATGACGTTTCTAGTCAGCTATGTTTGGTTGTTTCTGTGTTGCTTTTTTATATTTGCATTTTTTTTACTGTATTTTGTAGAAAAGATAAATCACACAAACTTGGTCAATGCAAATAAAAAACTGTAAAAGCTATTCAGTGTGCAATGCAATTTGCCAATAAGATCTGTGCGCTGGAAAACGTAATTAATTTTTGTCTTGGAGGTTTACTTACATTAATTTAATCCTACGCTACCCCTTGACTCTAAAAAATTCAAAAAACTACTTGATTTTAAATGACATTCATGGAACCCCTATCCGAAACCAGATTTGAGATATCTTGTAGTAGTTCCTTAGATAATTGTAATATCGGGTTGACAAACAGACAGAGCAAAATAAATAAAGCAGCTAAGAGTACTTAATAAACAAAAGTTTTAAAATTTTGTTGTGCCCAAAGTCAGGAAATTTTAGAGTGATTTTCCAAATATTTTACTTCGAAATTCATGACCCTTCATTCAGGAATGAAAATATAGGCTTTTTGTGAACAATGTAGCAAAATTTATTGCTTCAAAATTTTTTATAAGCTTATGCAGTGGAGATGTTTAGTCAATTATATTGACTGAAAATTCGCATACATGACTACTGTGTTTTAGCTGCTAGGGAATTTATTTCGTGCTTATGAAACTTTCTGATACTTTTCACAAAGTTTTAAGAGCAAGGTTACGAGACATTTTGTCTTGTATTATATTCATTCAAATTGAATTCTTTGTGTAAATCGGTTTGTTAAGATGCATTTATGCCGAATTCTCTGAAGGCTACTGGGAAAAACCCTAGTCGGATCTTTGATTGTGCAGCCTGATCAGGAAGATACTTGCATACATAAGGTCAGAATATAGGCAATTCCTCAAGCAAAAAACAAATAGAAGCACTAGAAAACTAATAGCAAAATATTTTTTGCGAATAATTCGAAATTTGAACTCACCTTCTTATGCTGCTTAATTGAGAGAGGCACACGCTCTATCCACTAGACACCTCAGGATCAAGATACTACAAGAGAAATCTTTCATGATTCCCAAAAAAGAAGTATTACAATCGTTAACCCCGAATAAAGTTCTATGGCAGTTATACCACAATTGGCGCGTGCACGATTTTACACTAAATTAAATTTCGTTTACTTTTGTGTTACAATAATACAACAACAATAAATTGGGTAGTTAGGCAAATAAATTTTCGCGCTTACAGGTTATCGTCCTATGGCACTTTTTTTTTATTAGGCGGATTAGGATTCGATCCCAAGAAGCCAGTGGAAAGGAATAGACGTCCTAGCCAACTGGACCTCACGGCCCTTCTTGCATTACACTAATACAACAGCAATAAGATGGGTGGTTAGCGAAATCACTTTTCACGCTTACAAATTTGTGCACATTGACAAAGCTGGACGACCAAAGAACATCTATGTGTTTTATGAGGAATTGTTATGAGTGCAATTGAGATTTGAAATGCTATTTTGTTCATGGAATGCAATAGTAGTTTTAGAATGTAGTTGTAGTTTTGAAGGGCAATTGTTTCGGACGGACGGACGCGAAAAAAAAGTCGAAATTGTGTAGTCATATTTAGCAACAACTTTACGGGTGACACAAATCTATGTAGATACTCCTACACGGGCAAGGAATGGTACATAAAGCTTGAAAGTGTTGTATGTACTACTATTTACTTTTTTCATGTCACTAAATAAAATGCAGAAGTAAATTAAATTTTATTGAATGGAAATTGGGATACGTGACTATTGTAATTTAGCAGGCAACAATTTTTTACAAGTTTATGTTGGCTCTCATTATTTTTTATAAAAAACAATCTTACATAAATTGAAACTACATACTTTCCCACTGGTACGCTTTTGCGGTTATGCTGCAAAATAAAGTTTCAATTTAAATGTAACTAGTTTATTTGTTTGTTTCTCTACAAACGGTAAGGAACGTCCAGTAGTAAGCACACAAAGTGCACAGTGTTTGCAGTGAAGTTTTTGGTCAGTTATAAGATGTGTCATAACATAACATATAACATAGGTTAAGGAAACTGTCAGGTAATCGGTTATTTAATTGTTGGTTTGCATATCGTATTTTTGTCATATTGTCATTGACAGTTTATTTCCGAGAGAAATAATTATTTAAAATTTTCAGTGATGGGTGGGCGAAGAGATCTGCTGGATTAAACGCTAGAGTTGGGCCTTGCACTTCATCTAAATCTTAAAATTAAATTCTCCCGTCCTAGGACGGGTGTTTTTACTAGTAGAAGTATAGTGATTAGGATTGGAGTAAAGTGTAAAAACCATTTATTTCAAACAACAATTCTAGTGTAGAGTAAACAAAATATGGGCCATTACCCAAAACTAGAAATACAAAACAAAAAAAGAGGGCATCATAATCATGTTGAGCGCCATAAATAAATTTAATAATTGATTGATGATAATTTAGAAATGAAGGTATTCGACAACAACTTGGAAAAGGCGGAAAAAGGGCATAACTTCTTACTAAATATTTCATTTAGGTAAGTCAACGATTTGCTCCTTTTTGGCAACATTGGCAATAGCAGTAAAATATTTAAATTATTACTGAAAAAATCTAATAATATGCATTATTAGATGATGCATATCGGTCCTTTTAAAGTAAGTTTCTTTTCAGTTTGTTCAAATTTGTTTAATAAAAATAATACTTAATTTGATAAGAATAGTTTCAAACTAGGCATTATGTTTTAGTATTATATGGAAGTAATTGTGAATATTTTCGGAGCAAGTATTAGCGGAAGATTGAACCTCATAAAGTATCAATTTCAACAATTGTACACTACAATTGTTTTCAATCCAGTTAATTTGTGTTAAGCAAAATTATACCATGTTTGACGAAAGCATTTACAACATTCTTGCTCAATTCTTAAGTATCGGAACATATTTCAAAGTTTGTCCTTGGTTACTGGACTCTGGTTACTCTGGTTTGCATTGGTAAAACCTGGAAAATACAATTAATTGAGCATTCTCGACCCACAAAATATATAAATCATCTTATTCTTGCTAATGAATACGTCAGTACTGCACTTTTTGCCTATCAAACGGTTACAATGAGGAGTGATGCTACACATTCTGCGTTAAGTTTGGGCATTTTTATTATATTTTTACACGGAATTTGTACCGAGCGTTTGATCAGTCACACCAACCCATTTATAATACGGTTATATAATAACCATTTTGATATCAACAGTCACATATGTAAGTTGATTCTGTTCTGAATCCAATTTAACTATTGGTTATATCAGTCGTAAGTTGTCCAGTGGTTATAGCGTTTGTCCCTCTCAACCAGCCTGGGAACTAGGGTTCAAATCCCTGATTAGCCGCAAAAACACCTTTGCTTTTGGGCTTCCCCTTAAGGAAATGCCTTGGGTATGCCGTATCTGTATGGTATTGCACTTTCGAGACATTTTTAGATCAAGGGGTCGTTCCCGAATCGTTTTTTAATTTGTCGTTAAAACAGGGTTTGACCTTGCAACATGATTTACTGCTAGAACTGTTATCGGATTCATTTTAACCATCTTAAATAAATTTTATTTCAGATAGGCCAATATCTGGAACAACTATCGGGAACAAAGGAGTAAACAAATTGCAAATCAAGTTCACAAATTTGGTGTTCATGTTCATATACATCATTAGTCCAATTTTTTGTACAGTTTCATTTCTAATTGAATTCTGTATACTTGATATAGTAGTTGAATTTTGGAAATTTGTACTCAGACATGACATTGCTGCACTTTCGACTTCCATGATCTTGTCATATTTTGTTGTAAATAGAAATGCTTTTTGGAGTGGGTTTAGTATTATGAATTTGTTAATTGTTATGTCATTTACTGCCAACTGGCTCAGTATACTAACTGAACAGGTAAAATATTGTGATGAGCTTCAGCGGGAAGAGCTTCGTTGTCGCTTAAGAAAAGTCCAAATTTATTTCAATGTTATTGTCAATGACTGGTACAAATTTGTAAATCAAGTTGCGTACTATGGCGTTGTAACACTCTCCATTTGTTTAACTTTTATTCTCATGCGTGGAAACCAAAATCTTGTAACTAATTTGTCGTTTGGTGTTGCTGACATTGGACTAACCATAACAAGTTACTTTATTGTTCAACAATCTGTCAACATTTGCAAAGAATCGCAAGACAATTTCTCTGCCTACAATTATAAATATTACAATCCAACGTTGTATGAGCGCAGGTTTTATAAGTCATGTCGTTTTGTTGCTATTAGTATTGGAGACTCCTTTGATATTTGTTCCCGCAACTTCTGCCTCCACACCTATGCAGACGTTATACTCAACACTTCTGTCAGCCTCTTACTTACGTTTCGTTAATTTGCATGACAACTAAAAGCATAAGTTGCTCAGTATAAACTGCTTTTTGAGAAATTTTGCTTCTTTTTTTTTTGCTAGAAAAATAGGTTGTTAAAAATATTTTTAGTTGAATTTCTAGAATTATTGATTTCTTCTAAATTTGCATATAATTTTTTTATTATAAGTCAGTTCCAAAACAACGTGCCTTTTCCTTTTTTTTCCTTTAAATGTCCTCTACGAACCTTAGAATCAATGGTTAGATTGGAGCGTACGGTACACAATCGAAGTATTCAGTGACCCTGCGCAGCCAGAAAAATACTTGGTTTCTCTGCGCAAACACTTTGAAAACCAAACCTTCTTATGGAAAAGAACATTGAGTACCGTAGGGTCCAAACTAACCCATCAATACCGATCACGAAGGGTACACCGATGATGAAATTTAGGGCACCGTGTGTGGTGCACTTGGTGTTGGTACACTTCAAAGAGGACCACCAACGGTCACGTGGGAAGTACTGCCTAAACGAATTTGATTTGAATTATTCTGAATTTGATGGAAAATAAACAGAACCATAGTGGCTTGGAATTTTCAATTTTTCTTTGTTAGTTTTTTTATGGTTGTTAACAAACTATAAATAAGTTTTAAAAAAGTAAACAAAATGCCGCTTAAACCCATTTTCCAATAAGGACTTCAATTACAGAACCAATTATACAAGTTAATGAGCAAAGCAAAAGTGTGCTTGTGAGTATTTTAAAATTTGGCTTTTAAAGTTATTTTTGTAAACACAACAACTTCGACTTCAGTTTAGCACAACTTCGACTGTACCACAACAGCCTCCTCAACAGTGGGAAATGGGTAAATCTCGGATCATTCAAGGAAGAAGCCTGCAAATTCTGTGGTTCCCGCTTATCCTTTCATCACGTCCTGATGGAATG
>JAQFYP010000169.1:0-30981 GCA_034694865.1 Bilobella braunerae
GCTAGTGAAGAGGGACAGAAGCTCTTAACCACTGAACTGACTCGGCCGACTAGAGTATCATGACTCCCACTTTTTTGAGTCAGAGTCAAAATTGACTCCCAAAATTTAGAGAGTCAAGTCCGAGTCAAAGTCCGAGTCAAACAAATTTTAAAGAGTCATTGTTGGAATCAGAGTCATCATTAAATTGGTATGGCTCTTTACTCCAAACTTAAAATTTATTTTTACCAAAATTTTTAACCTTTTGTAAAAGTATACAAAACTCGCTTAACAATAATTTATTTTTTAAAACTAATTATTTCTTGAGGGAGTTGTGAATGTGTCAAAAAGTACCTAGCAGCGTCAAAAAGATTGAATATATAAGTCTTAGCCTATTATAATAGCCTAAGTCTTGGCATAAAAGATACAATAAGTTGATTATTTTGAAACTGAAAGGAGTTGACTCTTTGTACAAAAGAGCCAGATTCAGAGTCAGAGTCATTTATTGACTCAACATATATTGCAAGTCAACTCCGAGTCAGAGTCAGCCAAATTTCAAGGAGTCAGATTGTTTTTATTTCTTTTATTTTTGCATGCAATTTTAGCCGTTGCTAATTCCAGCCAATTGTTCAATCATCGTATCTGGTCTAATGAAAAATTCAATTTCTATAATCTGCCATTTATCGTTCAGAAGCATAACTGTTACTCCAAAAATTTCGGCACTGTTGCCGCACGGCTTGACAATCAAAATTCCTCCATTGCGTTTTTGACATTTCCCAATGTCTTCATTTGAACACAATCTTGGGTTGAGTGCAGTAAACTTCAAGAACTTCAAACGGAAAGCCTCCCTTTATTGCAGTTCTAAAAATTTGATTTGATTCATTTTATCTGCAACGAAATTGGAGCAGTGTAGCTCTGTCATTTTAATAAGTTGAAGGCTCCAGTTTCAGAAATTTCATACCTAGACTATAAAATTTACTGCCTTTTACAGAAGCTTTGAAATTTTGTATATTGACAGTGTTCTATTGAGTTGGGTCTGTTTTGTATGCCATTTTTTTCTGCCAGTTTTTTATTAAATTAATCACCCTGTCTTCTACAGAACCCGCTGTATGTATTCTAAAAGTCCGTTCTAAAATGTTATAAAATTTCCTAACTTCTTCATTAACATTAAATTGTACCTGTTGTTAGTAATGATTTTAAAATTCCAAACAGAGAAATAATTTATTTAAATGCTTATTGTATATTAGAATAGTTAAACTACCATTGCAGAATAATAGGACTACTAGAGAGTAGTCAGGAGGTCGCCCATCAATCCAGGAAGAACGTACAGAGCCTTCTTCCCGTACCGCATTCATATTTTTCAGAATGCTTGGTATTTGTTCAAATTTAAATGTATCCACGTGCACAATAGTTGAAGATGACCTTGAAGACGACAACCAAAAAATTTCTTACAAGGGAACTATTATTATTCCGCGCGTGTTCGTTTATGTCACTTATCCTAAACTTTGTTTCGTAACTAGTATTCGTTTAGTAGAACTGCTTCTAAAATTCATAAACAGATTTTCAAAAAGAAATAAAACGAAAATTTTCATTTGACAAATTTTAGACGGATGTAGAGGCCTAAGAACTTACAGCAGCTGGAGAACAGATCCCTGAATTTCAATTTCCGGAAACCCTTATGAAGTTATAGCCGTGAAAGTTTTGAAAGAAGGACCAGACAATATAAGAATTTTAATTCCCAAAATTTTACTTTTTTGTTTTAGAAAAGCCTAAGATTAATTTTTTTAGTCGTTTACATATGGTCTATGGTTTCATTTTGTGTCTTATCAAGCATTATCTCTGGTTCAAACGTTTCATTTATTATTGTGATCTTCGCTTTGATGTATAGATAGAATATTTACTTTATATAACATAAAAATTTGTGTGTAGCATAATTATATAATTTAGGTTTTCATCCTTTAGTTGGTGGATTATTAATTGCAATTAGCCAGCTTTTTGTTTCAAATTGTTGATTTAAATTGTTTTTATTGAATTAGTTTCTAATAAATTCCAAAATTTTATGTAATTCAGTTGTGATTTTTTTGTTAAAAATATAAAGACTATAGACTAGACTAAAAAATACGATCTAAAGATGTTTAACAGGTTTTAAGCTATGTATTATTACAGCGTATTTGAGAAAGTTAAAAAATTCAGGTTACAAAACTAATAGGAGTAACTCACAATATAAAACAAACATTTTCTAATTTATTTAATCTTTATCATTATATTGACCATTCTAATATACACAATTGTCCGTCAACGGTATTATAAAATAAGATTTTGCACAATTTGACCAGCTTTAAGGTTGAAAGTTTTTTTGGGACGACTAATGATGTTCAAGTTTAAAATGTTTTAGCATTACTGTTCTGGTATATAATTAAAAAAGTAATAATTATTTAGAGAATTTCTGCATTTGGATCATTAGAAAACGCTCAGCATGTCTTATACACAAAACGAGAAAGTAGCAGATTATCAAACTATTTTAGACTCACGTTCGCATCTACTTCAAACGACAAAATAATTTTTTTTTTTTTTCAAATTTACTGAAAAACGCACAACAATAGTAACAGTGTTGCTTAGCCCAAATCACGAATTGCGCGGCGTCACACGGTTTTATGTTTCTTTATAGGTATCTGTTCCGATTGTGAGTGATAGATATTTTTGGGACTAATCAACTACACTTTTTACTTTACATCAGTTCATTGGCATTTATTTTTATTTTCTTGTCATTTGTTTTGTTTCAGACGCATAAACCATTCTAAACATTTTTTCAACAGTAACAATCCACCTCGCACATCCATTTTTCACCAGTTACTTGTGACACTAAATTGGGTTTCATTTCAACATGATGTCCATCGTGTCATTATGAAAAGTATATGTTACAACAATATGGGTTTATTTAGCAATAATATTATCGCGCAGCCCGAGTCACGACATTGTTGATCTGGTAACGGTTAGAATTACCCCATAAGAGTACAACACAGCTATTGAGCGAACCAATGCAAAATTAAAAGAGCAATTATTATTCAAGAGCCACTAGACTCACTTTACATATTTCGCACATAAAATTAAAATCCGCAACAAAAAAAACTTTAAGAAGAAGCCTCGTAATTATTAAATATTCAAATTTGAAAAATTCCTAAGCAGACGCGTTTAAAATTACAAGAGTTTCATACAATAATATAATTTTATTTTAAGTGCACAAAAATTTACAACAGTCCGAATGATCCAATTTAAAACACTCACAGTCAAAAATTAAAATTTTAAATGGAAACAAAACAGAGGAAACAATCGTAAGTCGAATCAAGCGAAGTCTGATGGATTTGATTGCGACATAACTCACCGAGTTAAAGAACTTTAAAGTTAAAAGTAGTCCAAGGATGCACTTTGAAAAGGAAAACAAAGATGGAAATATCCAGCAATCCTATCCAATTTTTACAAAAATTACAAATGGGTTGACGATAAAAAATTGCATCAAATGAAATTAAATCCAAATCAATTTTTTAACAATACATCAGATTAGGTTCTATTGGTTATTTTGAAGAAGTTGATGTTTCAATTTCAACAGAGAAGCATACGTTTTTAAATGAATTTCCTCCTATACCCTATATATTTCATGGATAAAGTCGATGAAACTTCTATTCACATGGTTTAGCAGAGGACTTTGAAATTTCAGAAACAACTTTTAAAACAGATAAAATAATCGCTGATTTCCATGTACGTACAAATTTTATATTCTGCACAATCAGCAGTTGAATCTTGCTTTTGGAAATCGGCTTCCAACAGTATTTATGGCAAATTTATTGAGAATAAGTGAATTAGGGTAAATATTCTAGTTAATACAGAAATTCTAAAATGGCTTTAAAGCCTTTAAGATTAAATAAAATAGCAACGGTTTGTGGTGTGAAATTATTTCATTTCAATATTGTATTTTTGGTTTTAAAGAATTGAAGGTATTACTTGACAGCCCAATAGCGGAATCGGCGCAACTTGCCTAGAGTTATTCAAAACACACATATGCCAAAAAAAAATTTTTTTATATTTTGAAAATCAATGTATCCCTGAAAAATATGCAACATGTATAGTTATACTGATTGTTTTTTTAATATTTGTTGAAACAGAGAACGTGTGCAAAAATGTAAAGGCTCACGAAGGCAATGTGTTTGACTTGAGTAGTTATAATCAAGATGATCCGTTTTTTGATAAATACCACGGCGCTAAAAACAAGCAAACCTTGGGTGTTTGAAAGATAAATTCCCAAATGCTCTGATTACTAATATGGCAGTAATGAAACCGAAAATGTATAATTAAACAATCAATTAAAAATCAAATTGATTCAGAGACTAGATTAAATGTTTATTGCAAAGATTAAAAAAAATGCATTTTCAGGATTACGTCGAAGCTATTCAAAACAACGCAGCAACAGAAGCGTGCAGTAAATCTGTTCGGCGTTTCAATCAAAAGTTGTACACTTTTGAACAAACACAAAGGAGATCAACGCATTTGATCAAAAACGTTTTATTTTATCTGACAATCTAACTACCTTGGCTTACAGTCACGTTAATATTAAAAATACGATTCTTAAAAATTACACTTATTAATACTTTCAATCAGGGCCTGGGAAATCAGCAAATAGGATACCAACATATTTTAAATTATTCTCAAGTATAAAATCTGGATATAAATTCATTGGTACTAATAAACTAAATGACTTAGGCGTCAACAAGTTAAAAATACAATTATTACTTGTCCAGTTTGCAACTGTAGCTGGATTTTTCTTTTATCCATTCAAAAAATTTTGCTAACTGGATTACAAGAAAAGACTTGGCTATCATTCTTAGGTAACTTTTGTTTTATATCTATTATATTAAACAACAATATCATATCGGTAAGGGTTTTAGAAATGAAGACAAAAGTATCACAATTGAAAAATACTAATATTTACTTTATTCATGTCCTGCTACTTGCAAAATCATTAAAACGCCTCTATATTTTTAACAACTCGTGGTGTCACAGGCATAAAGTTTAAAAATTGTCAACGCCGTCAAATTAAAATAATTCTCACACAAATTGCTAATGTAACAGAGGATGAAGTCAAGCTTATTTACAGCCTCGCTACTGAGAAAAATGTGGTGGAAATTTGGAAGGAAGTGTAGAACCTGCATGACCACACGACCAACTTTTTGAAAAAACAATTTTGTTTCTGAACATCGCTCGCTTGTTGAACTTACTAAAAACATTACAGCTTATTCTCAAGGAGTTTATACATAACTTTCTGTTTTGCTAAAAATTTCAACGCTTCCTTAGAGAAAGCATTTATAGCAAGTCAAAGAAATGAAGCCACACTAAGCTACATGCTGAATCATTTTTAGCAAAAAGCGTACGTTATGAGTGTACTACACATACTAATTACAGCATCTTTGGAATGTCGCACAAGCTTGTTCTCATTAACTTTGGTTGGACAAGCAACATACGCTAAAGGGTTCTCAGCATTGAATAAAAAGTTAAAATGCATGGAGTCGTTGTTGCCGGAAATATGACTACCCTCCTTTCCAAAAAAAAATATCTCAGCGTAGCTTCACTGCCAACTTTGTTTCAGTAAAGCTACCCATTAATAGAGTTGGGAAAAAAAATTAAAGGTAATGGAAGTTGTTGCTGTACCCTTCAAGCATGGATCCGAAATGTGTTACGTGAACGACACATCTGATTTTGTAATTCTATGTAAGAAAGAAACGGTTGGTCAAGAGGGATTTCCGATTTGCAAAATGAAGGAAAGCAGTCAATGCCTTATACCATTAAGAGGACACCCATCAAAAAAAAATTCTCAGTGTGCAGCGGTATTGCAAGGAGCACACTGCAGAGGATATTGCAAAAGTAACAAATTACGGCTTACTTGTAAGAAACTGCCAAATTTGAAAACAACGAGGCCACCTTTAATGGCTTAAAGATGATAATTCTTATGGAGAAACAACTATAAAGAAGCTGAATTCCTTTGAAGGGCGCCCGATAATCTACCTTCAATAGAACCCAAATTACAATGGAGCCTTTTCAAGTTCTGCCTTACGTCTAACCGTGACTCTTTACAACAGACCCTTTAGAAATTACGCGAACTAGGAATTGTCTTTATACATTTTTGATCAAATTATCCTTCAAAGCTTTAAACCATAACTACTTTTCTTTTATAACAAATTACAGGTATTTCAGAAATGAGAAAGCGCATTATAAAAAAGCTTTAGCTAACTACTCTAAGAAACAAGTGTACGGGGATAAAATTTTTAAATGTCAGCGTCTTACTGTCATCAGATTGGCTTGATCCACTTGCCATAAACGTGCAAAGACTTTCACGCTTGATAACTTGCAACTTGTTAACTTAATTTTTCTGCAAAGTAGACACTTTTTTTCTGAAAACAAAATTTTCTAATTACGTAACGTAATTTTCTACTCACTTGACACTTTTCTTCTGCTAGTGCAATTTTCTGCTAACTTTTCCAACCAACTTGACACTTTCTTTCTGCAAACGCATTTTTCTGCCAACTTTTCATGACGACATGATATTTTTTTTCTGCAAACGAAATTTCTGTTAACGGAATTTTCTGCTAATTTTTTCTGCCAACTTGACACTTTTCCTACAAACACATTTACCAATTCATAAAATAAAGGTAAGTAATAGAAAATTGTTGGAAAATTAAAGTTTTTAGAGAGCCACGTATAAATCAACGCTTATATTGTGCTGACATGTGAGTTATATTTGCTTAATTCAGTTTTGAATATACTTACAACAGTTTGATTTAACATGATTTTTTGCTTATTGCAGAATACTTGAAAATATAAGAAGCGAGTCAGATTCCACTGAACACAATTATTCTAACGACGTCGCCTCATGCTTCAACTCTGACGCAAATCAGATGAAGAGTGGTCAAGAGACGCCTTACTTGACAACCTAAGTTGGTAACTTCAAGGCGAAGATACAGGATCTTGTAGATGAGTTGGCTGATTCGAGAATGGATGCTCAATTTTATTACAACTACTTTCATTCTGCGAGAAGTAATTCATAAACTATAATTCATACTCACATATAAATGACTTCACTACTATTCTTTATGCACATATTCTTTTCAAGCCTTTTTTTCTTGTTTGGTTGGAATATCTCATGCCAGTAAAATTTTGTTTACAAATTTGTCAATTAAACGTTCCATGCAGTTATACAAAAAAAAATTTCGGGAGATCCTTCGCTTAAAGTCGACTTTGAACAAAGAAAGACTTGTATTCTTGAGTACTGTGTTTACGCTTGCATCATGGGGTATTGCAACATTGGTGGAAAAGGAGTCAATCGATAAGAAATAATTCATTGAAAACGTTCATTTTATATATTACGTATTTGTTTTTTTTTTTTAAATAATTATGATTGTTTAACTCTGAGAGACGTTTGGAATGACGTTATGATTCATTTTGTTTAAGTCATCTTTTGACACAAGAATTCCATTCTCAGAGCATTGTGGAAATGGCACATAAAAAAACTGGGAGTATTGAAGTTGAGAGTCTCCTTCTCAAGGTTATCGTGTTCTATTACACAACGCCTATGTTCTCATTCGAGCAATCGTAAGTGACTATTTTCCTTTGTTAACCGTGTCTCAATTTGTAACTGCCTGTGGCATAACAGCTAATGCGCAATTTAAACATGCAAATATGATTTGCAATACTTTTGACATCGGCGTGAGAAATATCCGGTTAGTTGTGTCTACATTAAACGAATTAATACTTTTATTCAAATTCTAAGCCAGTGTTGTTGTTTACCGTTTATAGCAAACATAAATCAATCCAATGCAGCAATTTCAACTAGAAGCAGTAATTCTATTTAAAACCTATTTAACTCACATTCTACCGTTTAAGTTGTACCGTTTATGGCGATCACACTTGCTTTGAACTAACTGCATTACAAGTTTTTCTTGTAGAGCAACTAAACAGTAATATGAGTAGAGCCGGAAGCCATCAAACTATTGCTGAAAGAACGCGACAAAAATCCCGCATTAGCTAATGTTGCAAATTATGACACTACTTTCCATCTTGGCGACAATGTTTACATGAGCATCTTAGTGATGAAAAATACAATACTCATAGGAGATCCATTGTTTCTTGATAAATTTATTCAATCAAGCTAACTTTGCAGCTGCATGAGAAGACATGTGAGTAGTAAGACGGAGCGCAAAATCCTGTGATAAACCGGCCTGGCACCCAACCCCCTCGCCCCCGTAAGCTCCGCCCACTTTCCAGCCGACCCCCGTAAGCTCCTCCCCTTTTTGCGATGACGTCACCTCCCTCTCTGCGTGATCAAGTTGGACTTTGAACCCACTCCAAATTACCACCAAGCTCTCTTCTTGCATGCAGTGATTTTATTATTTTAATTACAGTCATGTATATAATACAAGACAACAAAGAGAATGATGTTCACCTCGAATTCCGGCGTGCAGCACGCGACCTTCTTGACTTAATCCAGTTACGCCAGTTAATGCAACCAAATCGGCGGCTTTGAGGTTAGTTTGCAAAATTCTTCAAAAGTTCTACCTAAACACCATCACCAAGCTGCTACAATCTGTTCTTTACTCAACTACTCTGTATGGCGCTGGCATCTGGGGTTACAAACATTGTGACATGCTAGAAAAGAACACCTTAAAAGCACACTCGGGCTTTCTATCAAGTATGAAATCGCCAAGTTGTACTACGCTCAATGGTACCGACTACTCAGCGAACAAAACTCTCTCACTTACGCTGCTTACAAGGACCTTAGGAGCGCACATTTCAAGGCTGGCAAAGAGGACTCCAACAATTGGTGTTCACTACTGAAGATAACTTCTCTGTGATGTGGGACTTGAATGGCTGTGGCGACAAAATTCCCACCAACTGGCCCTTCAGAACAAAACGGGTTTCCTATCAAAATTGAGACAGAAGCTTGGTATTTCCGACCTGGAATCCGGTGCTGCTTCAAGCTCTATTTCTCATTACCACTCACTCACAGATGGCTCATTTTTATTAAAATTCTACCTGAAAGAAAATCTCCCAAAGTACGTTGTTACAAAAATTGCTCAACTACGCTTGTACAACAATACATTGCTCAACAATGGAAGCCAACTCAAGGACCCTAGACCCGCTAATTGAAGCAATGTACACCAGAGTACTCGACCCCGACACCTACAAAAAGTACCATGTGTTCGCCCATTTTTGAAGCGTCTAAGCTGGTCCATATTTTCATTTCGGCCATAGCCTGCAGGTTTGAGTTTTCGTTCATATTCTATTAAACTATCAACTGCTTAAACCTTAATTAAAGGTGATTTTTTCACTTTAAACTCAGTTTTCAGTTACTTTGGACTGGTTCGACTTTTAATTTTGACCTTTTTAATCAAAATAAAGTGATTTAAACATAATTGCAGGTAATATAGCTAATATATTAGCTAAAACACAATTTTGAGGCATTTTTCACTGGTCCGACTTCTCATTTCGACCATTTCAGCCAACCTTGGTCCGACTGGTCCAAGTGGTTCGAGTAATCCCGTTAGTCCAACGGGCCCGAGGGGTCCGACTGGTCCGTGGAAAAGGGAGACCCATTTTTGAACGAGCAAACAAGAGGGTATTTTTTTAAGAAATTTTATGTCAAGTTAGCAACGCACTGCGACGAAGCAGTATTTAAAAACGAAATTATTTGGTAATTACTACAAAAAAAAAAGAATCTGTTCAACTACAGGTCATAAAGATTTTAAAACTTATAAAATTTTTAGCTTAAATTACCAATTATTACTAATTTGACCCCCCGTTTCTAAATTCTATAATGGTGCATGATGTGAGTTATTCAATGTAATTAAGATCGTCTAATGACCGGAAGCTAACCCGAACGTAAGTCCAATCTAGCATTTGGAATTATAAGACACAATTCCAGAAAACAATTTATTCACTATATGCTATCGGTTACAGTGCGAGCATTAGGTTTAGACATTTCAAAATATTATAAGTCAACCATTACCTGAAAAAATAGGCAGAAATATTTCTACGATGGCCTGAACTGTGTCAAACTTGTTGGACGCTTGTATTGTCAACATTTCAAGTGACAAGAACTTCTATATAAAAAAATAAAATAAAATTTTACACCCGTTGAGGACGCACTGCAATTCGCAACAGTTTTTTGATTGATAGCTGGAAATTGTTATAATATGCACGAAAACCCACTGAACAAGGTTACACAGCAGTTGCGAATCATTGCCCAGCATCATAACGACTACAATCTTTGTAATCACACGGAATATATCCATAACAAGTTCATAAAATTGACACGGGCTATATAGCATACGCTGACAAAATGTATCTTAACGTTCTAAAAACCCCAAATAACAGTTCCACAAACAAATTATTGAAATAGTAAACACTGAAATTCATGAAGAGTATACATCACACAAACTGTAGTATCTCAGTAGCATGGAAAATGCTTTTCATCAAGAAGTAGTGACTTATTAGTAGTTGCATATTTACCGGCGAGAATTTATTATGGTATTTGTTGCAAATTACGTATAACTTCCATGTATTTTGGGCAACACGTAGGAGAATAGTGATACAATACCAAATGGGCAAGTTCTGCTATTCGCCGTTGGAAGTAAGAGTATTTGCACAGTCGAGATACGTATTGATAAAAAAGTCTATAGAGTCTATAAGACTATACTTCATTTGTGTACAGCGTTGCATATGTGCTTTGATTAATTTTCAGCTTCAGCAGGCATATGAGTGGCAGTAAGTTCTGTGTGAAAACCGGTACTATACCAAACCCTAAGACACGTCAAATGTATCAGAATGAGTAGTAGCAACCTGAGAAAGACCGATTTGGAAAAATATAATTATATTAATTGTTCACCAGTTTAACAATTTTCGTTTTTTTTTTCGTTCAATTTTTTTAACAATTCAATTTCGTAAATTTCGCAATTTTTAAAATGAAACTATGTTCACAAGCTCAGTATTCCTAAATAATTTTTACATAAATAAATCGTGCCGAATGAATTAGTATTGTCAAATACGGTGGCAGGCGCGATGGCGTTTGCAGACTTCGTAAAATTTAAAATTGTTGGAAATTTGATTTCTACTCAACCAAAACTCAAAGAATTTTTACTAATCAACATTTACTTTCAACGCATCTCTAGCTAGGTTTACAACGCTAACTTGAGAAACGAAGCTATTGAAATACTCTGTCGACAGTACAACGTAATTGAAATATGTATGATTAACAGCATGAACCCTGCTATAATGGACTGCACACCAATTTGAAAAAAAAATGAAAAAAACTAGGAACTCCATAAGTTTTACACATCAGATCAATTTCGCTTTTTGTTTTAACGAAAAATATTATGTCTGAAGAACGCAAGAGATAAGTTTAGGGTATTTTATTTGAAAGAATTTAAAAGAATTACTTTTCCTTGTTGCACAAAAAAGAGCTGGGCTTTGCAGCTGGAGCACAAAGCGCTTCAATGTCATCAGCATTTGAAAAGGCATGCAATATACAGAAAAAGCCGTTCGGCTAGGCTTCTAAAAAGTAAGTCTCTTTATCTTATTGTTCATATATTATTGTCATATTTCAAAGCATGTTTTCAAACATACATGAGTAAAATCGGAAGTAAAAACAACAATTACTAAATACCAAACTATTCTAATGAAGTTTGCCTACTTAATGCGAGCCCGCTTTTTGTTTCAATGCTGAGCGGATACAGTAAGTCTGAAGTCATAACAATATAGGACCGCGTCAAAGTGAATTCTAAAATATTGCTTTTATACGACAAAGTTTATATCATATAAACTATATATCGTTTCACATTTCAAGTATTGCTGTTGGAGAATACGTCGGAAAAACATAAGGTTCAATTTCTCTTTAAGCCTTTTGTTCTAAAGAGAAAACTTGTATACAAAAATCCAAACTGTATAGTTTCGCTAAGCGGTTCACAATGAATTATTAATTTTGTCCTCCGAAGTCCAAAGCAGTTTGCTGTGAAACTCGCACTCACTCACTGTGACGCGGGTAATTGCAAGTGTCTTACTGTTAAACGGGTTTATACATTTCTAAATACACCACCGCCTTTTTATTTACAAATGCGCTATAATATTAATATTACGGTTAAATACTAGTAGCCACTTTTACGTAGGAATTAAAAAATTCTTTTGAATTATGATGGGCTACACAGTATTTTAGAAATTGTTAAGAAATTTCCATCCAGGCATTGCCTAAACCTAGTTTTCTTTTCAGTGATCTTGAGTAATAAAAGTTGATAGGAGGGTTAAAATCAGCTGACTTTCCCCTCCTCCATGATGACTACGAGGACATGAGGAGAGCTTCCTGTCGAGACTACCCTTATGAACAGAACCTTTGCTCGCAAATTAAAAGTTACCTCAAAAAAGTTGACATGGAATAGCTGTGGTTTCAAAATTCCTATAACCTAGCCAACCTCAACAAAGGGAATTTCTTGCACAGGTTTTGGAGCAAACTTGGGGCTACAGATCTGGAATCTGCGAGAGAGTCCAACTCCATGCCCCATTACTACAATCTAACTGAAAAAAAAATTCTCAGCAGAAACCTACCTTCAACACCAGTTTCCAAAATACATCGTAACAAGAATCGCTCAACTACGACTTTACCACAACACACTTTTTAGCAATATTAAATGGGTAAATCTAGGCTAGGTAGATGCCTGCAAGTTTTGTGGTTCTCGGCTATCGTTCCACCATATCGTTGCCGAATGTCCCTCCAGTCTGAAGGATAGGGTTAAAATAGCAGTCGGAATGCCGTTCCCTTTCTCTACAACCGCATCCGACCATTTAATTGACTCACTCTCTACCACTTGTATCAACCAGAGCACATACAAGAAGTACCACATTTTTATTTCTACGGTTGTGGGCAGATACTACAATATGTGAACTTACTACACTTTAACAACATGCTTTTAATTTTAATTCTAATCTCCATTTTGAATAACTCTGTCCTTGCTTTTTTATTAATTCTACGTAATTTTGACCTTAACTATGTGCACCACTAGCCTATAGGCTTAATAGGATAATTATAGACTTAAACTACATTTTGTAACATTTTATTCTCTGCTTTGTTCTTGATTCTTGTTGATCTGGGTTTGCCAATATCAAAGAAACTGATTGATTAATACGAGGGGTAAAGTAAAAAAAAAACTTGCCTACGCACAAATATTGCATAGCCATACGCACATATATATAATATATATTGATATAATAATTAATTAAATAATAATAAAGAATAGAAAATTAAAACCAACAAAACTGAAGGTAGATCCTAAAGCCTTGCCCTACCATAACAGGTGCATATCTCGTTGGAATTTACCTACATAGTAGAAGTTATAACAAACGAAGGCAGATGGATTCGAACTGGGAACGTTCGCGTTGTTAGCAAGACGTATTTGCGCTTGAACTACAGCGACTCTGTTGCAAACACCATAAATTTTTTTTTTTACAAAATGTGCTTAAAATTGCGCAATTCTGGATTCTAGATCTGGGCTTAGATTCTTGCTGAGATAGGTACCACATTTCTGTGGCGGTAGGGTAGTCGGTTAAAATGTCAATGCAAAATTTTTATAAAAGCTGATTCAAATTATCTAATTCGTCGAGATCTGGGCTTATTTCTTGCGACGATAAAAGCGCGGCGGTGTCTCGGTAACCAATGTCACGCGTCTTCTTACTTTTTTTTTTGTAAGTTTTCTGAAATTTAGCCAACAAAAAACATGATATTCACACATATTCATTTGCTCAAATTCAGACTCATGCGCAGAGAGTATTTTTATGAATGAGCTCGAACTCACTTAAATCACAACAACTAACGCTAATGTTAAATAATATATGAATATTTCATGATAAGTAGCATTAGTCGTATAGTGCTCTTTTCAGCTTTGACAACTTAACTATTTCACTGCATTTTCGGAATTATATTGAACTGTGTTCACCATACAAACCGTTGCATTGGTGTTACAACACGAAAAAAAACGTGTATACTAGTAATTGACAAAACGATTTTCCGTTGATAACTCCGTATGAATTTCTGTTTTGAATGCATTTTGAATTGGCTGGATTGTTTGGATACACAACGAAATAATCGTACAATCGAGCTCAATCAAAAATATTACATTAAAAACACTTTTATACACTTTGACAATCTTAAAATTAAAGTTCCTCAAACTTTAAGAAATGGCAGTGCTAGTCCAGTTGCACTTGGATAAAACTAATTGAATTATCACTAGAATTTACATAAATAATTCACTAGATTTAACATATCAGTATGAAGCTTGAAGTATTGTAAGGGAAGATTTGGCAAAATCAATTTCTTCCAATTTTGGTTGCACGTATTTTACTTTCACAGGGAATTTGAGGATGAATTTTTCATCAAGAGATAAAATCAAAAGCAACAACTCCTAGTTTGTAGTCTATTATTAGTTTTGTTATAAATTACATCAAAAAACATTATTTACTTTTTCTGGATTTCTGCGGCAGGAATATCAGTAATTTATTCAGCTCCGCGTTATCCACTTCATTTCCGTAATTGTAAGTTTTCAACACATCTCAAAATGCACTACAAAATTTTGATTTACGAAAAAGTTCATTTAAAAATATAGGAAATTTGCTTTGTGCGAATCGAAAAATTGCTATAATTGTTTTGTTCAATTACCTGTTCGTTGCTATATAAAACTTTCTGCAAATGTGTAAATGCAATAATACGATGGTAGTTGAATAATATTTTACGCTACAACGTAAACGATGGTGTTTCCTTTCGACACCGTATGGTTTCACCTACAATACCCAAATCATCAAAAGCTAGACTAAGCTGTATGCCATTAAATTCTCATTATGAACTCATTAGGGCGACGTGTATTTCTATGTGCAACACATCAAAAATAGAAATTTTACAACAGCACAGGAAGGATTTTTGAAACACTTTAGTTTCATAGTTGTCTTTAATTTCATAAGGTTAAAATTACCAAGTCTAATTTTAATTTAAAAAAAAAGAAATAATAACTTTGAATTAAAAGTACAAATTTAAAACTATTTAAAACTTTTTTTTTTATATAAATCCTCCAATTGCACAATATATTGTTATCAAATACTAGAATGCGTAATTGTGATTTAATTGCGGCTAAGCCTATTAAAAGCTGCACTACAGTGGACTACAATACATAGCACTAATTGTAAGACGCAATTGGCTTAACCCTGTTGCCAAATTATTTGGTTACTAATGTTTTATTAACTTTCAACTGAATTTTCCAAGACGAATGTTACACTTTAATAGAATTGTGCATCAAGTTTGATATAAATAACAACAAAAGCCAATTTTTGCATTTTTGTAATAGCAAACTATTGCATGCCTGTGCTCTATAGATTTTTTTTACCTCATTGTAATTTAAGTAAACTTATAAACAGTCGGATTCAATAATTAATTAGAAGTCTACTTCACAGGGACTTTAATTCCAGCCAACTGCTCCATCATCGTATCTGGTCTGAAGAAAAACTCCATTTCCATGATTTTAAATTTTTCATTTGGGAGCATCATTGCAGTTCCAAAAATTTCCACTTTGTTTCCAGAAGGCTTCAATTTCAAGAAAATTTCTCTATTTCTTTTGTGGCAATTAACCTCTCCTTCCACTTTACCCCAATGTCTCCATTTGAACACGCCCTTGGGTTGAGTTCAAAAAACCTCAAGAACTTCAAATGGAAAGCCTCCCTTCATTGCAGTTCTAAAAATGTGATGCTATTCATTTGCATCTGTCACTAAGCTGGCACAATAGAATTCTGTATTTCCAATGATCAAATCATATTTTGCGATTTGTGCAACTTCTGCCAAAGAGTGGAAGAGCTATATAAGTATGAAGCTAAATTACTACTTATACATGCATGTATGTGTAGCAGCGATTTGAGAATTTTCCATGCAAGACAACAATTTTCATTTTCATTTCCCTTTCAGTTATACAATTCAAATTTTGTACATTACGTAATGTTTTTAAATGACTTAAAAATTCAATAGTATTAATTAACTATTCAAAATTAATTTTGGTTTGTGGTTGTGAATTCTATACACTATTTGATTTGTTTGACAATATGTTAGGGGTATTGAAATTCTGAATTTTATAGTTCTCCGTTCTGTTTTCTTTTGTTATACTCGTTCACTGTTTCAGTTTTCTCGGGTTTTTTGGTTCTCGGTTATGACTTCTCGATTTTTGTTTTATCGGTACTAACCTAGAACCTTATGGACCGAAGACAAACAGTTTTTGCCACTTCTTTGTCACATCTCCCTTGCCGTACACCAGCCATCTCCCCGTGCCTGGCCACTATAAAAAAGACTCAAGAAGAAGAAAACACGGAAAACAGGTAGTCACGTCCCAGGATCTGCACGCTTCACGTCTCTCCGAAAGCAAGGCAAATAAAAAATTACCACCTGGATTTCGCCCTTTACCAGGTACCTTCACCTCTGACTACCGTTACCTTTTACCTTAGGCCTGAACGTCCTGCTTCTTTAAAAGCTTTCTTAAAAAAGGAGTAATCGAGAAGTTTCTTTATAACCTATCGTATTTTTATACATATTAACTGTGAACATAATGCTTTAATATTGGTAGCTATTTCTTAATTACAAAATCCAGTATTTGTTCAATTGATGCATTATGTTACATTAAAGTGTCTTCTCTCTTTTCTAATTTTGTCTCTCATATTGTCATTTATTTGCCTCCGTAGCGCCCAGAACCGATCCACTTTAGCGGATCAAGCAACTTTTATAGTGATCAGTTATCTGTCGATAACAAACTATGCAAACTCAATTGAATAGGCTCCACAGACAGTAAGCCCGATGACTTTTTTGAGCAGCGAGAACTGGTCACCATCAATATTTCTTGTAATTTTTTTTCAGATTTTTTTTAACTGTATGATACATCCAATTAGCCAGTTCTGAACGTATGCCATGAATAAGGTTGGTCATTGAACAATCGATGGCCTCTATAAGCATTGACAGATCTGGCCTGTTTTCAATTGTCTCCATTTTATTGTTTTTTCTATGGGTTAAAACCGGGTATCTAAGTTAGATTGCGATCAAGGAAGCCTTCTTCAACATTGATCCTTTGCATTTTTTTCACGTGCAACTGTTGATAGTAAGATTTTAGGTTTCGTTTCAAAGCGTACTTTCAAATTTTAATAAAATTTATAAATCTTGAAAGTAAATTATAGAACAAATACTAAATTCTCACTGTCAAGAGTTGACTTACCAGGAGTGGCTCTGAGGTGTTTATTTTTAAAATATTCGAAACTTTGACATTAAATTATACACATAAAATGATGATTTTTAAGCATAGTGTGCCTTTGCACTACTCGAATTTCGAGGTTTCTTAACAAATATTTGGGAGAGAAATGTGATGTGATCTTATGAGATTTCAACTTTCGGTTTTTTTTTTCAAGTTTTCCTTCATTTGCTCACAATTTGAAAACGCAAAAGCGAAGAGATGAGAGAAAACCTGAAAGTTTGAGAGCAAATCTCACAAAAAATTAACAAAATTCTCTTTAGTTTTTAACATAACTTGTCTAATTTTAAGTAGTACAAAGGGAAACTATTTTTAAAAATCATTATTTTATTTAGTTAATTAAATAACGCAGTTTCAGATTTTTAAAAAATAAACACTTCAGAGGCACTCCTAGTTAGTTGTAGCAATAAACGGTGAGGATTAAATAATTAGAGTTTTCTACTTCCTTTCTGTAATTGAATTCTAGGCCTAATTGAATTTTACCTAAGAGATAAAACAGAAAGTAGGCTCTTTAAAATGCTTAACTTTTAAGGTTAGGTGAATGACTAGCTAATTACGGAGTTAGCTAATACAGCATTGCTTCATAGGTTTCACTTCTGCACCTGCAAGAAGCGTTAATTTAAATAATAAAACATGAGGGTGTTTCTTAGAGTGCTGAATCATTGAAAGTGTTAGTTTTTACTAATCAATTTGTTTGTAGTAGTCACATAGGTCTTAATGCATTTTGTTTTTCATCGGTTTATTTTTTGTGTATTTTGTATACTTGGAAGAAATTCGGCGTTCATGATAGGATGTTGCAAACTTTATTTTCGATTTTTAGCATTTTAATGAAAATAGGAAACGTTGGCAAAAGTAGGAATATATTTTACCATTGCAACTTCTTACACGTCTTTCTTGTTTGAT
Organism: Bilobella braunerae; assembly: GCA_034694865.1. Lineage (NCBI taxonomy): Eukaryota > Metazoa > Arthropoda > Collembola > Poduromorpha > Neanuridae > Bilobella > Bilobella braunerae. The sequence continues at coordinate 18,234 of JAQFYP010000169.1, forward strand.
GTTGGGTAAATTTCTTTCCTTTTTACGCAAGACCAAATTTTACGACAGGCACTGACGCAATTTACAGTTGTATTCTTCAATATAGGTTGCGCAACTGCACTTGGAAGACTACAAAGAATTTCCTTTAAAATGTGTGGTAGCTGAGCAATGTTTTTCAATGATATCCTGGAGATGACATACTGGCGAAATATTGAGAGTAGCTCTCCAACCGACGGCATTTCTGAAACTATGACGGATAGTTGGAATGATAGTAACTCTGCAATAATGAAGCGATCTAACATATTTGGTGCGTGCAAAAGAAGATGAACAAAGTGTTTTTTGCAGTCTTCCCAATTTCCTTTTCCAATATTTTCAAACAGTAACTTTAATTGAGCGAACATTAATTCCGCACTCTGAACAAAACCATTGGCAGTATCAGGAACTGCTTGAACTTTTCCCGCAATACCAACGCCCGCCAGCAATAACTAAAACATAAAATACTAGAAGGTAGAAGATTGCATCACTTTATAAATTAATCCTACACAATCAATGTAAAAGCCTTTATTCAAAAAATATCACAATAAAATTGTTTCTGTTTTATACTAAAAATAATTTTATACAGGAAATTATAGCATATCCATTAGTACAGCGGATACACAATTACACATACACTACTAGTCTGTGCAAAACTGGAAACTAAAATTTTGAGGTAAAGTCAGTAAGCCAAAGAATAAATTGTTAAATTAGCTTGTTAAATTGAATAAAATTAAAAACGCTCACCGCAATTGTAGAATTTGATGAAATGGTTTCTTTTCCAGCTCCACTCAACTGGTTGTTTACGTAATCGAGGAGGACATTAGGCTTGATTGAGTTTCCTGTAACGTTTTGACTAGACAGTTGTTCCTTTGGCTCATTGTTAATTTCGGTTTGACTAGTGGCAAGTTCTGAATTCTTTGTACCAGTTAACTTACTATTATTTGCCACGTTCAATGATTGGCCTTGTGCTTCGACACTTGTGAGTTTGGTAACTTCCGGATTCCGTTTTTCATTTTCAGTAATGTGCTTTGCTGAAGGTGATTTTCCAGTCGAATGAGTCTCTGGGAAGCCTGTGGTCTGCTTTTCTGCTTGACACTGCTCATCAGGTTTTGGGGTTCGAGCATTCCATTGCATGGAGTAAAATCTGCAATCACTGATAACTTTTCCGAAGATATTGTTGCACAGGCCCTCAAATAATGCAACGTTTAGTATTTTGGGTTCAAGGTAACCCTTTGGCAAATAGAGAAATATGTTTAGAAACGTATCAGCTACAAACTCGGAATTGTTTTCAATGAGTTCCGAAAACAGTTGTGCCAAATACATTGTATTTTGTGCCTTGTAGTCATGTTGTAGAATATAAGAGTACTCGTAGGAGATAAATTTCCCCAACAATGTTGCGCCGGCTTTAACTGGCAATGCTTGGACTAATTGAACCCAATACATTGCATTTTCCTTCCAGCACTGTAATTCTGGTGAATTGTCTGTTAGAGCGAGTGCCTGCGAAACAATCTCAGTGTCATCTGGTGCATTTGTATCTTTTGAATCTAAATTATTAACGTTTTCGGTGGGATTATCTGTTGTTTTAATGCTTTCAAAATTTGTTTTAATGTCAACATTTGGATCTTTCTTTGGTTTTTTGTCTTCAGTGCTAACTCCATCGGTCGCTTTTTCCTCGGCTTTAATATTTTCAGATTCTGATTCTTGAAGTTTTTCCTTATTATTCAACGCTAAAAAGGCGTTGCCTTTTCTTATTTCCTCATTCTCTAACAGCACTTCAAAGACGTTGGCTATAAACTACATTAAAATATTTATAGTAGTAAGAGTTAAGGCGATAATATTATCAATTTTATAAGTTGACAATTTGATTTGTTAAGTTAATAACTAGGTTAATATGTACTATGTTAATAATTGCCCCTGTTCTATTCCAATTGAGAGGCTATGGTGACAGTATGTAAGGAATGCATTGCTTGACAGTAAGTAAACAATGCTGTATCTATTAGCAACTGGGTGTTTGTTTAAATTTGGATTTTGGACTCTGCATATATTGAAAACCGGCCGCTATGTAGGATAGGCTTTAGAATCGTGTACCTCAGTGTATCATTGCACACAAGTAGAAGGATACCATGTTAAATTACCCAGCTCTTATAAAATGTTAGTAATGCTAAAAGCAATAAAAAGTGTTTTGCTAAATTCTTGGAGTAGTCATGTAATATTAATTAGATGATGCAAATACAGGCTTCAATTGTGATTGGGTTTAAAATTTTTAAAATTAAATGTTTTGAAAGCAAGAAATACATACCCTAAATGTTCTAATAAATGCCCGGCTCTAAAATAAACCGGGGTTCCAATATAAGCCGGGGGCAAAACAGACTAAATCTTAAATATAAGCCGGTCTCTAATATAAGCCGGGACTTCAAATTTAGCTGTATCTCCAAATACGGCAGATGTACCTGCTGATCTGTGTATTCGTGATTATATTGTATAAATGCGTACATATTAAAAAAATTGGTTGATTTTTTTAGAGTTTTAATGAAACGATATGGATTTTTCATTCAAATGTCGTATCCACAGATGAAATTAGTTTTTGTTTGATATTTTTGAATCAGGATTTCCAATATCATTCGAGAATTTTGTATATACTTTTGTCTTTGCCGTTAAAAATGAATTATAAGCCGGTTTTCCATTTCAAGCCGGGTCTACGTTACAAACCGGGTGTCAAATTTAAGCCGGGTTTTTGTCTCCTAAATTTGCTTATAAGCCCGGGCTTATATTGGAACATTTACAGTAATAAGTTTAGTTAAAAAAAACGAAAAGTTGTTTAGATTTTACCATCTCAGCACCGGTGCTTACTTGTGGGAACCCGGCGTTTTATTTCACACCGGTGGGAATTGGATAGTTTACGAAACATAATTTATCATGCAAAATTGTACTAATATACTTGCGATTCACTTTATCGTGTACTTTGCTTGGTCAGTTTGCATCAACACAATCATTACTTGTCTATTTACATTTCTTTAAATATGTAATCAAATTGCCATATTTGATCAAGATTGGATAATCAGATTAGATTATAACTGAATATTTTCAAACTATTTTAGAAGCATATTACTTGTAAGTATATGTATTATATACAATTTGTAATGTCCCTCTACTGCAAAAATATGAGTAGTTGAAAATTCTTAATTGATACTTTTGCAGATAAAATTTTTGCTCAATTTTATTTGCTTTATTTAAAATTGTATTATACGATAATAAAATACATTCGTCCCTCAGTTCATTTAAGAAATACTTTGGTGAATAGTGGAACAATTCTACAAACATAATGTTTCCATTAAGTCAAATCAATAAACAAAGTTAATAAACCGCGATGAAATAGTTCCGATGAAAGACATCATCGGAACCACCTTAACAATCGGTTAGATGCAATTATGCAAAGCTTCTTTAATGTGAATTTGAGGTCAATTTTAAAAGTGAAAGTTTTCGAAATTGAAATCATCATCGGAATCATCCTTCGTCTTTGCTTCACGCAAATATAGCGTACGACCTTGAAAGATCATTTTGAAGTCAAAGATTCATTGTGGGTGTAAAAATGGGCAATTGCAACAATTGTGAAATTGTCTTAAACAAATGATTTACAGACAAATCGAGTGACAGGCAAACACATAAAGTAGGGGACGCTACTTTATAACGTTCATTTGTTATACACGCAAGATGAATATCTACTTATTATTTTAAATGAACAAAATATTGAAAATTCAAAAGAGCCATCAAGAACTAATGGTACAGATTCTCCGCTCAACGATTAACAACGGAATAGGAACGAATCGTAGTAAGGATTATTTTAGCTTCTCTGTTTCTCATTGTAAGAGCTTAGGCAGTCAATACTATCTTAGGGCAAACGGCTTTTCAATGTATTTTGATCTTAAATTTTCTACACCATATTGCCATGTTATAGATTTTTTGAAAGAAAAACTAATAAAAGCCAAGAAACTGGCAATTATGGTCCAGAAATTTTAATGGCACATTAGCGGCTCCTACTTTCGGCGTTTATAATTTTAAATATACTAGATAAAGCGTCTTAGTCTTCGTTAAAATTAGTCGTAAATTGAAAACTTTTTTTAACATTTGTGTCGTCATGAGCCAAACCCTTTACAGAGAAAAAATCCAAATGATTTTATAAGTTTATTATTTTTTCCGTTTGACAAGCATTATAAAGTTACGTTTTCATATTATTGTTTTGTTGTAACAATTGTGTTTCTGAAATCCGTAAAACAAAATAATCAGCATATTAAAACGCATGTTTGCTTAATCATTTTGCTTATGGTATAATTTTCCTCTTTCTTCGCACACACATTGAAAAAAAGACAATTTAATATTGTACAGATCAAATACTATGCTTCTTATAATTGCAAAAACGTTCTTTTATAAAAAATGAAATGGCCCCAAGCCTCTTAATCAATTTTTAGACATAATGCTAGTTTTTAGTATTTAATGCGAAATTCAAATTCAATTTATATCAAGGTGTCCGCTGTCCAAAAACGAGCTGACATGGCTGCACAATAATCCAACTACGTTATTTACGTTTATTTACGTTATTTTATGAAATTGAAAAAGAAATTGAAGTAAACTACTTACACTTGCTTAATGCTTTCTAATATTTCTACTTAGATAAACATAAATATGTTTCCTTACCTCCACGTCGTCCATTACTTTTTTTCCTGTAATGTTTTCAATTTGCTTGATAAGCTCAATCTTGACTTGTGCCAAATTATTTGAAGCCTCGTTGTCCATGGTCTGTTCAGGACTTGTAAATACCTCACTCGCTGTAGGAATTACTGCTTTCGTTAAGGAAATTACAATTGAAGCAAAAGTAAATGTGAATAGAAGGATAGGTTGCATTTTAGGTATTCTAATTCTTCAAGAGGCAATAACAAACTAAAAAGCATAAACGTTTTTCATTGAGTTTTACATTGCGGTTTATCAGGTTGTAGCAAACTAGCAAGAAATATTGTTCCCACATCACTAAAAAAATCTAACATTCTCTTCTTGCACTCAAATTACAGAAATACAATTCATTTAAACAAAGCAGTAGATAATTCAGAGAATCAGGGAACAAATATTTAAATTATAGTTATAATAAATGATTAAGAATCATTCAAATATTTCATTGTTAATACAAATAGGTCATTGAAGCAAAAAAAACAGCAGAGGCCGAGTTGTTCTAGTTGTTTAGAGTGTTAGAGCTCCATTAGCCAGCCTAAGATCGAGGGTTCTAGTCACCTGATCAACCGCGAAAAGAGTCTTTGTGTTTTTTAACCCTTAAAGAATTGCCATTAATGACATTTTTTATGCACATAGCGCAGAGAATTTTGAGCGAATTATAAACATTCCAGACACATTTAGTCACAAATGTAGCGAACAGTTAAAGAAAGCTTTCCTATTCAATTTGTGCTATCAAAATCTGAGTTAGGATACAATATATGTATTTGAGCTAAACCTACCCTTTCCAGTGCGATGAAAATTAAAGGCATAGCTGTTTAGCTCTTCTTGCAATTTTACGATGCCGAAGTTATTGTGCAAAGAGAAAGAGAAGTCGTTGCTAAAGTTTGAAAAAAAAAACAATTGAAAAATAACATCAATCAATTTTACAGATACAATTATACATTTCTAATTTTTTGTTAATTCCAATATTGAGATGAAATTTTGTTAACGGTTTGTTCTTATTATGTAATTCCCACAGCAAATTAAATACGAGAATCGGGTTTAATTATTAGGCATTATTCAAAATTAGGCTCTACATCAAGCTAAAAGTTAATTTAGTGGATTTGAAATTCCAAATTCAGAGCAAGTAACAGTTTGAAAACTCAGAAAAATTATAGTTTAGTTAAAAGTGAAAAAAGAAAACAGTTTGCATGGGGTCATTTTGTCTGGAAAACTGAAAAATAGGAAAAATTTGAGAACTAGGCAACACAACGTCCAATTGAAGAGAAGTATTAGTACGCTGGTTTTGGTTGTAATAAAAAATAGACAAAAACCTAAGTATTGTTTTGTTAGTGTTTTTTTCAGTGAAATGAATATTTATAAATCTCTTGAGTAAAAAATTATTTGAATTGAGATATATCATCGATAAATCTGTAAAGGAATATTCTCCTGGTTTTACTCTAGTTGGAGGATAAAATTTGGGTTTAATGAGTCAAGATTATTTAATTTTTACAACGGAAATTAAAGTTAAAGCTTAACCCTATTTAAATCTATTTCAAATGCAAATACTAATGTTTCACAGTACAAATCAGGCAAAGATTTGTTGGAAAACGACAAAACAGAATTGCGCTTGGATCAGGCTTAGTATTTTGAGGTTGCATTGAACCTGCGGTCATTGAACCTAGAGCACACTTGCAAAAAGTGGGTTTGGTGTATTTTGTCAGCTCAATTTTATTTCGATCAGTTCTGCAAAGGATCGTCTTACTTCATTTCGAATTATAATTTTAACGTAATACCAGAGTAAGTAATAGTTTTGCTAAAATTACTGACCGGTTTTAGTTCTACTTAATCTGCTACCATTCATGTTCAATTTAGATAAGGTAAGACATTTTTTAATAAGTAAAATTTTGTGTTTCGAGAAATAAATCAGACAAATTATAAATAATACAATAATTCTTGTTGCCACGATTTAATTGCCAGCAATATACGTTTGAATCTATAAATTGGGCTAGTTCTCTGTCGTATACTTAAATAACAATAGTTTTATTTAGAATGTGTTGTTTTTCGACATTTAGATGAATCAATTTTAAGAACTATAGCAAGAATTATACTTATGGTAGACCTATACGTTCAGTTTAGTTGTAACTTAGCACAATCAATAGCAATAAAAGCAAATAAAAGCTATAAATACTTTGATTTGTATTTTTGTTTATGGCAAACCCAAATTTTAGGCTACTTGGGAATGACATTGAAAACTTTCACTAGCAGTTTCTCTTTCTCTCTGTATGTTTCTCAAGATATTTTTTCAATGAGGAATGTGCCATTTGAATTCGCTGCAAATGAATTCACAAAGGTTACCAATTGGTGTAACTAAAAATTTTACATTTTTTACCAAAACCTCAGAAATGAAGGATGAAAGAATGCTAACAATTTTGATTGTTTCAGGGTTTCAATTCGATGACTTGTTGATATACACACGGAGAAAGAAGCATTAGACAAGCAATAATCTAGACACTGAGCGTTTGAAAACGTACAAAAAATTATACGACTTTCGCAAATTCAAATCAATCCAATAACTTGAATTGTGATCTACTTTAAGATAAGTTCCATTTGACCGTTAAGTTGCCCACTAAAAAAAGGACATAAAACTACATGAAAGTAGTTGCAATGGTTTTTGAAACGGGGGGAAACTATTTTTCCAGCGAAAACTAACGTCACTGAACGTCATTTCCCACAAGAGAAGGATTTTATATTTCACGACGTCAAGATTAAGCTCCACTGTGTCGTTTACACTCCATACAAAAAATCCACGTGTTGAAAAATATATTTTTTAGTCTTATAACTTATAAGTTTAATTTATTAAACTGCTTTGAAGACATCTGAAGACTTTTGAAGAATAACTGCAAATGACTCCATCCGAAATCAGTAGAATTTGTTTGAAAAATCCTAGAAACTCAAATCTAGGAATTCTAACTAAAAAATTTATACCACAATTCTTTACTTAATTTAGATGAAATTGTAATGAAAACTTTTTTTAAGGGATTTTGGCTCGTTTTGCAAGAACTCAATTGTATAACTATGGTCATTATGTTTTCAAGCAGGACAAACTTTGAGGCACATGACACAAAATGTCGATATAAATCCGGGATTTGGCTTTCTTTTACATTTTAATTTTGTTTTCCCACTACTATATTTGTTTTAATTCGTTTAGTTACTTAGCTTAGCTTAAATGCGTCTTTGTTTTAACCCTTTATCAAATTATTTATTTTCCGCTTAACAGCTTTAAAAACAAAACGGTGCCGTTTTGAGGAAACATTTAGTAATTAGCAAGCTCTAAATAAAACAGTATTCAGCTAAAAATAAATAAAATCACAAACGGAATGAATATTCATAAATCTCATGCGTAACATAGTATTTGCATTGAAGGGAATAATAGATAAATATGTAAAATAATATTCTCCTGGTCTTACTGTGATTGGAGGATAAAATTTGGTTTAAAAGAGTCATCATTATTTAACTTTTATAACGGAAATTAAAATTAAAGTTTAACTTTATTTAAATCTACTTTTAATGCAAATAAACCTCAACCTAAAGAACTGTTTTGCAGTGCCAATCACCATACTTTGGTTGCAAAACGTCAAAACAGTTTTGCGATTTTGGCCTGCGATTTGAGATTTTTATCCTTCTCAAAAAAATGCGGTCATTTAATCTAGAACACATTAGCAAAAAGTGGGTTTAGAGTATTTTGTCAGCTGAACTTTTAATTTTATTTTGATCAGCTCTGCAAGTGCTCTTCCTACTTCATTTCGTATTATAATTTTACCGTATTACTAGAGCAAGTGATAGTTTTGCTTAAATTACTGACCGGTTTTAGTTCTACTTAATCTGCTACGATTCAAGTACAACTTATATGAGGTAATTTTTCTTAATGAGTAAAATCATGTGTTTTGAGTTAATAAGAGAAAGCATTAAAAATCAATTAATTCGTCTACAATTTAATTGACAGCAAAAATCGTTTTAGTCTGTTAAAATCGGACCATAAAGTTCTCTGTAATATACTTAAATATCAATTAGTTTAATTTAGAATTTGCTGTGTTTCAACAGTTAGATGAATCATTTTTAAGAACTATAGCATGACTTATACTTTTGTTACACCTATAAGTTTAGTTCAGTTGTAATTTAGCACAATCACAAGTATATTCGGCTCTAACTACTTTGATTTGTATTTTTGTTCATGGCAAACCCCAATTTTAGGTTACTTGACAATGACATTGAAAACTTTCACTAACAGTTTCTCTTTCTCTTTGTGTGTTTCTCTAGATATTTCTCCAATGAGTAATGTGCCATTTGATGCAAATCATTTCGCTGCGAATCAGTTTGCAAAAGGCTGCCATTTGGTGTAACTAAAATTTTTACATTGTTTACCAAAAACCTCAGAAATGAAGGAATACTAACAATTTTGAACGGTTTCAGGGTCTCAATTGACTTTTAGTTATTCTAACGGAGAAAAAAGCGTTAGGCAAGCAATAATGTACACGTGTATTCTCGACGTCAAGATTAAGTTCCACTGTGTCGTATACCCTCTTCACAAAAAATTCTCGTGTTGGAAAGGATGTTTTGAGTCTTAAAGGTGTAACTTATTAAAGTAATTTGAAGACATCTGAAGACATATGAATAATAACTGCAAAAGACTTCATCCGGAATCACAATGATTACTAAAAGTTTTCTTTGTTTTAACAATTGTTTATTAAATAATTTGATTTTAGCTAAACGAAACAGTGTCTTTTTAGGAAATATTTAGTTATTAGCAAGTTCTACGTTACAATTAGAACAGTATAAAGAAAGTAAGTTCTTAGAAAAATAGTGATGCATAAAAAACCTAGCGAACGCTAGAACGTTTAATACGTATTAGATTTTAACTTCTACGCTATATGCTTCGCAAGCTCCTTTAGAGAATGTAGTCCAAAGGCAAGTTCTTAAAATGAATTGTTTTTCAGGTCAATTCTACTTTTTAACCAGACAAATTTTTTAACCTTTACTTAGATTTCCATTTCTGGCTCAGTTCATTGCATCAAGGTTAACTATTAAGTTTCCATACCTTTAAGAGACTTTTAATGTAAAAGTTATAGCCTTGTACCAGATGTACCAGATACATTAATTTTAAAAGAAAGAAGTCTAAGCAACTGCTATTTGTTGAATTCCTTTCTATAAATTACACTTATTAACAAAAAGTAAGTATATGTATCTCCTTTGCAAGTTAAGGCGTTTTAAGTTAAAATAATCTACAATTTAGTTTATTGCTTTGTCGATTTGTAATGCCGAAACGCTATATTGTTTTACAATTCGTTATACTTACAGTCTAGTTGGAAGTTAAATACAGTCCGTCAGTTTTGAGAAAAAATCTTTATCTAGAAGACTGTATCTAGAGTCATTTGCAGGAGTGGGTTTGATGTGTTTATTCAGTTGCATTATCAATTTTTTTCCCTGATTTATGACGTACATCGTTTTAAGCTGTGCTTTTTACGTGATGCTACAGCAAATAATAGTTTGGTTTCCATTAAATGCTACAGTAAACACCTAAGCTCACTTTTTGCAAATTTTCAAATTCTGAAGTTATTGCATGTTACATTTGATTAATAAAATTGCAAACTAAAAATTAATAATAATAATAAATTTGGTCGCTGGAAGTTAGCCCCTCATCCCCTCAAGATTTATTTAGTTCAATAGCGGTTTCTTTTAAATTTTAACCTAACCTTGATTGAATATAGCAATAAAAGCGCGCTGCGGCGCACTAAATTTACTTCGTTGAAAACTATTAATCGCTTTCAGCAACTCATTTTTTAAAACAACGGTAAAAATGATATGTCATTATATAGGTGCCGAGCCTCTAACGTGAAATTTACGGTAAAAAAGGTGTCATTATATAGGTGCCGGGCCTCTAATATGAGATTTACAATAAAAATGATATGTCATTACATAGGTACCGTGCTTCTAATATGAGATTTGCGGTAAAAATGTTATGTCATTAAATAGTTGTTGGGCCTCTAATATGACATTTACGGTAAAAATGGTATGTCATTATGTGGGTTCCGGGCCTCTTATATGTAATTTCCGGTAAAAAATGCTATGTCATTATATAGGTGCCGGGCCTCTTATATCATGTTTTGGAATCATGATTAGTTACTTCACCCGAGTTAGGTTAGGAAAAACGCATTTAGGTACTTTAAAAAGACTGGAACAGACATCTGGCGATTTTATTACCCTGTTTTCAACCGAGTAATAATTTAGCGACTCAACAATTTTACTGTTTTCATAGTAGAGGCCCTGTACCTATTTAATGAAATACCAATTTTACTGTAAGTCTTACACTAGGGGCCCAGCACCTACATTATGACATACTTGTTTTTTTTTTACAGTAAATCTTATGCTAGAGGCCCGGCACCTGTTTAATGACATACCATTTTTACCGTAAATCTCATATCAGAGGCCCGGGACCTATTCAATGACATAATACTTTTACCGTAAACATCATATTAGAGGCCCGGCACCTATTCAGTTACATACAATTTTTACCGTAAATCTCATATTAGAAGCCCATTCTACCGTAAATCTCATATAAGAGGTCCGGCACCTATTTTATTACATACCATTTTTACCGTAAGTCTCTTATTAGAGGCCAGATACCAATTTGATAACTTAATTTTTTTTCAACATAGTGCGCCGCAGCGCGCTCTTATTAACCAATTAAATCAATCAAACTCTAAAGCCAATTTACACAGCCACGGTTTATTTTCAAATTCGGATTCAAATTTCTTTTACGGTTAGTAGATCGTTGACGGATTCTACAGAATTTAAGCCGTGAACATTGAAGTTTTGAAGGGCATAGGGAAATTATTATTTAAAAAAAAATTTGTTTTTAGAAATCCCGTTAATGAATTTTACAAACAGCTTTATGCTACTAGACTAGAACTAGAAGTAGAGTTGAGGATAGGTGACATAACCAAACATGTACGGTGCTAGAAATAGTTCCCTTTTTAAATATATTTACAAAAGTTTATTAAACTCTGTATCAATGGCGCACTACAATAAGTTTAAGCCTCCTGCCGAGCACTCTGTACCTCTCACGGATCAAATTTTTAGGATATGAAATGTCCAAAGCCGTTCGTGAATAAGCAATTTTTGTTTGCACTCATCTCTGATTGACAACTTGACAATTGATGCAGCTTTGACTTTATTTATGATGTATCATTTCGACAGTCAACTATTTAAAAAACAACTGAAGGTTCCTTTTCTAAGCCGTTTACATGTGCTCTATGCTTTTATTTTGTGTCTTATAAGCATGATATCTCGTGCAAACTTTTCATCTATGTTATAAATACTGTAATCTGACCTTTTAAGTAACAATTCAACATTTACCTTATATAACGTAAAAATTATATAATTTAAGTTTTCAGCGTTTAGTATTTGTTGATTATTAATTGCAATTAGCCAGTTCCTTTTTTAATTGCTGATTTAAAATGTTTATTCAATTTGTTTCAAATTAACTCTAAAATTCTACGTAATTCCGTTGCAAAATTGAATAGAAAATAAGAAAATTACAATATAAGCATGTTTAACAGGTTTTATACTAATATTATTACACTGTATTATTACAGCATATTTGAGAAAGATAAAAAATCCAGCTCACAAAACTAATTGGAAAAACTCACAATGTTAGAAAAACATTATCGAGTAATACTAAAAAAACATTTTATACTTCACCTTATCCTTATCATTAAATTATTCTAAAACACAGAAGTATCCGTCAACTGTTTTATGAACTACAATTTTCTACAATTTGACCAGCTTTATGTGTGAAATTATTTGAGAGGCAATTAATGATGTTAAAGTAAAGCATATTGCCCAAGACGCGTAGTCCGCGGGGCTAGGACCCTTGTCCTAGCTTGGGTAGGTCACGAGATCGAATCTCGGGAGCCGCACAAAAAAGTGAGTGGTGTGGTAGTGGTGAGTGGAAGCGTGCAGTAGTTGCGGT
>JAQFYP010000170.1:0-30934 GCA_034694865.1 Bilobella braunerae
AAGATGATGATGTAGAAGCCGGACGACTCATCATTCATTACCAACCACCACCAACTGTGTTTTCTTATATAGTAATATAAATTTAAATGTTTTTGCACACGGCCCGTAGTCCGGGGGGTTAGGAGACTGCTCCTAACTTGGGTCATGTGCGGAGATCTAACCTCGGTACGAGCACAGAAAAAAACTGGTAGTGTGGTAGTGGTGAGTGAAAGCCCGGATAGTTGCGGTCGTGGAGGAATGGGCTTGAGGCGGTATGCGAAGGACAGTGTTCAGCATCTGCCTAAGTAGGATGCTCCTTTGTTGAACCTCCCGTTCACTGTCTTGCAGAAAGCCCTTGTTTTTTTTAGATTTAAATAATTTGTATTTTGGTTTTTTGTAGAAGTTGTCAACTTTTATTGTTTGTCCAATTATACCAATTTTAATCAAAATTTCTCTGTAAATAAAATCACCAGGTTTCAGAATTTGGAAGTTAAATGGGAAAAAACATAAACCATTAGAATAAAACAAATGACCCCAAAGTAAATTTTAAAAATTTGCCTTTATTTAATATTTATGTATATTGTTAATATTGTTATATAGTAATATATAAACATGGCTATATGTTTCCTAGGACTGGGAGGATGTACAATCAGGAGATCAGAGGTGGAGCAGAGTTGTGAATTGTATATTGAAATCGGAGCGATTAGATGTATGTCCATTTCAAAGCGACTCAGCACCCTCCAGTAATATTACTCTTTCACCCACACTAATTGCAACTGTTGACAAAGAAAAAGGGCATCTAGTTGTAGTTTGCTCCGTCCACACAAAGGGCTTTGTGATTCGTTTCTTTGGCGCCATATCCTTTACGGACAAAATGGACTCCGTTAACAGACTCGGGAATCCGTACCATGCGGATGGAACTAGAAAAGATGTAAATGACGCAAAACATGATGCTGCACTATACGTCCTCTGGGCACCTTTCCCTTTTAAAGAAATTTGGAAATCTGTCGAAAGCCTTAAGGGCTGGGGAAATGCTGCTGTGCAAGTTGACGATGGACACAACTTTAAGCTCAAGTGGTACTGGCTCCCTACCAATCGTCCTGGGATTGGAATATACTCCGAAAGTGGCTGAAACCAAAGAAACAACGGAAGGAAAGGTACCTTCTTACCTATTACCTACCTATAGGATATGACCTACACACCAGCAAACCCAGGATACTCAAGGTTTCCAAACCAGCTAGAATAGGAGCAGTTGAATCGAGCATTGCCAGGACTCTAGTTGAACCATTTTTTGAGTCGGGTTGGCTAACCTTGGACAAAATGGTAAACAATTTCGGCAGCGAAATGGATACGCGAAGGAGTTTCCTTCGTAGCAGTTTGCTTCCTTTTGTGCCTGACATGATACAGAATACAATGAGTTATGCCAGAGTGTGGACCGTTGAAAAATATTGTGACTACATAGCTGTGGTATTTCACAGTAAGGCGAATTCGACTTATACATTGGCGGTCGGAAAGGGTTGTAACGCTGAGCTGACATTCTGGAAGAGTTTCAGCAATTTGGATGAGAGAGACGCGATATTAGAAGCGTACTATCCACTATCTTTTGTAGACGAGGTGCTTTCAGAAGAAGGAGGGTGGCTTTCGCCCACTGTAAATGAAAAGAAAAGCACGGAACCAAACATCAATTTAATTAATTTTGAACCCGAAATTAGGGAAAAAGCACCATTTACTATTACTCTAACGGACAAATTATACCTGCAAAAAGTTCGGCCAGAAACTTTTGACGACTTTGAAATACTCACCGTGATTTTTGGACTAAATGGGACATACTTTGCGGTAATTTTTATAGTTGCTGGCAGATGGTCATTGTATTGACGATGCACATCTAAATTTAAGGTTTTCGTGAGATTGTTACGTTTAAAGGTTATATTACCAACGTTGTGTTAGTTATAGTTAAATGAGTATGGTATTCTCAATCGTTTTCAGGCTTAGCCAATTTATGTAAGAATTAGCAGTGTTTTCCACCAATTGGTTTGGTTAAAATAGTTACTTCACCTAGGGTAGTTTAAATTAGAGTATTCTTGTTCACAGTTGTTATTTATAGTTAGGGTATAGGGTAGCCACTATAGCATAGTAGTTATGGGATAGCCTATTATGGCATTAAAACTAGGTGTAAGATACCGCTAGTGTAGCTTACTGCCAGTGTAGTTTACCGTCTTTGTAGGTTATCGCCTGTTGTAGGCTATCGCCGTTTGTAGGTTATCGCCTTTTGTAGGCTATCGCCGTTTGTAGGTTATCGTCGTTTGTAGGCTATCACCTGTTGTAGGCTATCGCCAGTGTAGCTTACCGCCAGTGTAGGATACCGTCAGTATAGGTTATTACCCTTTATAGGATATCGTCAAAATAGTTTAGTTTGTTATTCATTCATTAGTTTGTAAGAGTTGTTAAAATAGCAGTGTCAGTAATTTCTTTTGGGCAATCGTGAAATAAACTTTGAAGTGACAACATCTCCTTATTGTTCCAGCTTTGGTGCTACTGTTCTTTGATTTCAAGTTCAATAAAGTCTTGTTAAATTAACGTTTCACGATTCACTTACAAGCACACCGCGCGTCGTGATTCCTTCAGATTAAGCTGAAACTTGGTAAACGTGTTAAGCCAGTCATAAAACTTACCCCCAATTTTTATTTTTTCTCCATGGCCATAAATTTTGAATTTTTTTTGAAAATACAATTTTGAGATGGTTTCGGAAAACCTTATGGGATTTAGCACGTAATATTAGAAATTTTACATGGTTCTCTTGTCTAAAATCTCAAAAAGTGAATCTTGAACATTAGTTGTATTTGAATAAATTCGTCCAAGTACGTGGTCATAAATATGCATATACACGTCCAAATTTCCATGTTCACGATTCAGTTTTTAAAATTTTTGAAAGGGGGGACCAGGCATCTCTAAATCGTTTTTTCGAAAAAATTTCGAAATTTATGGCCATGGAGAAAAAACGAAAATTGGGGATAAGTTTTATGTTTGGCTTAACGTGTTTACAAAGTTTAAGGTCAATCAGAAGGAATCGCGATGCGCGGTGTCCTTGTTAGTGTCAAAACATTTCTTTGGGATACCGTTAGCGGAGTTCATTTGCCTTGTCTTACAACCAAAGCATAGTTCTTTGTAGTCTTCATACATCGGCTGGACGTTCTACACTTGCTCTACCAACTATCAGCTTATCGAATATACATTTATATTATTATTATTATTTTCGAAACTTGAAATTTGAGAGTTTGTTTCGAAATACACTAAACAAGTTCAAATAATGTAATCATCATACTGGAATTTTAGAATTTGGAAATTACATATTAAATATTGTTTATTTATTTATTGATACTTGTACTTATTTTTTAATTTAGTTTCCAAAACTGTGTTTAAATTCTGGACTTTATTAGGTTTTTAGGCTTTTTTTTTACTATTCAGACTTAAGAAGGAATGTATTAGTGTTATATTTATTAGTGACTATTTTTTGTTCCAGAACCATCACGATTGGATGCTCTAAGTCTGCACTTCTGTCGACCACGATCGTTAGTCTAAATCACATTGTTGACTTTTTGGTCGAAAAAAAGTTCCCGCCTATTTTATGTACGTTGAACCACTTACTAAGACCGAGAAAAAGATCCTCTTGAGCGACCCGCCACCTAAGTTATATATATATATATATAATATTTTTTTTATTGTTTTATACTATAATAATGTTATTATCAATATTCATAACGATTATCTCAGGACCTACCTAACATACCTCACATCTGTTTTCAGGTATGATTTCATTGAAATCCCAGATGAAGTTATTTCGTTTGACAAAATGTGACCCATTCGGGGGTCAAAGGTCAAGGATATCATTCTATAACAACATGAAAAATGACCCCTACAAAAGTACTCGCTGTAAAGGGGAATTACATTTGCATTAGACGCTTTTCTCTGTGGCCCCCCAGTGACCCCCAAATTACACCTTGACCTCAAAATGACCTTTCAAGGTCAAACTCTACTTTTGCATGAAACAAAAAGTTATGATGGTCCCGATGACCCCCTTCTCCAATAACTCATTGACCTCAAAATAACAGTGAAATCTTACTTTTCAAAAATTCAATTTTTTTTTTCATTTTAATAATTTTCTAATATCAAATGTCCTCTCTATTTTTTTCATAATTCCGCTACTTGATTTTTCCGCTAACGTGAAAACTTTGAGCAACTGTAAATTTTTGTCAAATTTTGAGGCAGTGTTGATGTCTTTTAAAGCTGCGAAGATTTTGAATTTCAAATATTGAAATGGTTCAAATAATGGTTTTCGAAAAGAGTTTGATTGCAATACTCAAAGCAGAAAGCTAAATAGAATTTTATAGTGGAAATAAGTCCAGAAAAAGTTAAGGTGTAAAATTATCGCAAACTCGTTAAAAATTAGTTATAAAATACTGATAGGCTTAAGATGCAGTTTTTAATATAATATTATATAATGTATTTTATACTAATATTTTCAAAATTAAGTCAGAGCGAATAGGCACATTTTTAGAAACGAGGAGAGTCGATTGATGGGATTAAAATTGTTTCAAATGTTGAGCACGATGTCATTTTTTTAAATTTAAAACATGTTCCAAACAACTGTCTTTGGAATTAAAAAAATGTTTGTTTTTCTAAATTACAATTTTCATAAATATAGGGTAATATTCGATTGCTTGTATATATATATATAAAATAGTGAAAGTGCTCCTTTTTCCAAAACTGCCATCGCAATTCGAGATGTAGCACAAATGTATTTTTGTGGTGCGGCAGAATTACACAACACTGTACGAGCGCTAATGGGAGTGTTTCTTTTTTATAACTTATTTTTTCGAAAAATATATGTATATGTACAATTTGTATGATGATATATTTTCAAAAACTTTTTTATAAAAATATGATGGAAATTATGGTTTACATCAAGTCACTCTGCAAATTGCACGTTTTGGTTAGGCATGTGTATTTAGTTTAAGGTAAAAAAAACAGTCTACATTTCCCATTACATTGCATTTTTTGGTAATTTATATTCTTATATTTTTTGGAAATATGAACCCAAATATGAAATTTTGAACACATTTTTAAAAATCATAAAGTTACAACGTCTGGTTCGAGACGAATTCCAAATACAAACTTTTGCTTTGGAGGGGGCGGCCGTGGCGTTGGGGGCGGTAGTGGTCGAGGTGGAGGTGATAGCAGAAGGGGCTGGACTAAGGGTTTCTGCATTATTTCCTTGCTCACCACATATGGGCACTTGGCACAGTGCTTAATTTTAGTCATGTGAGAAGCGCAAATCCAGGATCCACAGGAGCAGCATCTCGATCGACTAACTTTCTTTCTCGTCCCCTTCGGACATCCGGAGCACATTCTCACCTTTTTGTTATCAGCGGGCCACGTGACTTCGCCACCCGTCGACAAAACCCCACTTCCGAGTCCCCCCGAGTTCGGTTTGTCGACATCGGCCGAGCCGAAAGCTTCCAGCATAATTCTAATGGACGTTTGAATTTGTGGGGTGAAGTAATTCCGGTCCGAAATTCGCGCCATAATTGTCGGTTCCATGAGGCCCTGCGCAAGACTCAAAAGAAAGCTTCTGCGCACACCTCCACAATCGCCCTTCGGCTCACTCTTGCGCTGAATCCTCCAAATTAAGTAGGCGTCGAGAGCGGCAATGTCGCACATGGCGTTGAACAGTTTCATGGTCGAGCTGAAATTTAAAAAAAATTGAAATTTTGAAATTTCAGTTTTCAAAAACGAAATTTTAGAAAATGTTAATTTTCAAAATCCAAAATCCGTTTTTTTTAACTATAAAAGTGGAAATCCTATTTTGTGCACACTAAAAGTAACCGTTATCCAATTTGTGACCTAAATTTTTAAAATTATTATTTCAGGAAAATAGCGAGGTGGATAAGGTCGCAGTACTGGAAGGAGGGTGTCGTGGGTTCGAAACGTACCGACTGTGTTGTTTTTAAAGTTAGTTTAAGTTTTAAAAAAATACCTTTGTGATCCACGTTGACAACTGTAGTTAACAAGCATTGCGTCGGCGGTGTCAACGGCCGATTTTGAGGCATTGTAGTCGAGAAGCATTTTCGGCTTTTTATAGCCTTCCAAATTTATTTCAGGAGAGTTGTGCGCCGTCGAGAGGAGAACTACCGCCTTTTTCCTTTTTGGGACATAGGAGACCTATTTAAAATTTTAAAATTTTATTAATTTTTTTTTAAAATTTGTAATTGAAATTTTGAAAAATGGCCTTTAATTTAAAAAAAAAGGTGGACGTACCATTGTGAACGGGTTTTGAAACGCAAAAATTGACGACGTAATTTCACGCTCTTTTCCGCGGAAAAATTTGGGAATGACGTCCATTCGGTTCTTGTTGAGTGTTCCCAGAAGTTTCATGTTTCGTTTCAAGAGTTGCGTACCGAGGGATTTTGAAGTGAAGAAGTTGTCGGTAGTGACGGTGAGACCGGATCCGGTATACCTTTTTCCCAAGTTCCGTTTCGTTCCGGTTTCTGATTTTTCCGTCGTAGATGCAGAAGCGCAGGACGTAGCCCGTTTCGGCGTCGCAAACGCACCAAATTTTCATAGTTTCTCTACTGCAAAAACGTGAGCACGAAATTGTCGAAAATGAAACAAAACGGACATTTTTGTCGAAAATGAAACAACGAGAAATTTTTCTGAAACTTAAACAAAACGGAAATTTTTGCCGAAACTTAAACAAAACGGGATTTTTTGTCGAAACTTAAACAAAACGCCGACGACAATGTTCGACTTCGGCGCAAAGTGCGACTCAATGTTACGCACAAACGGGTCGAAAACTTCGGCAATGGAGCCGAGTTTCGACTCAATTCGGCCTTCATTTTCGGCCATTTTTCGACTTTCGTGGTCGTCGAACCGAAAATACCGTGAAATTAGCAAAAACCGCTCATGCGACATTGTTGCCGCGAAGCAAGGAATTACGTATCTCGGATCACTACTCCATCCTTCTTTAAAGGGCACATGTCTAAAAGGAAAATAATTTGATTTATTTTTTTTAGTTTACCGACGGTGAAAGCCTCCTTATTCTTGCAGTACAGACTTAGGTTCGACTCCTAGTGGCTTCAATTATTTTTTTTTTATACAAAACTCAATAGTTTAGTAAGAGCCGTACGAGTATATTTAAAATTAGTTCACAAATCCTGAAAACTAATAAATTAGATGAAAAAAAAACCTCAGAAAGAATAAAAATGGAAACGAGATCTGCGGGAAAAAAATGTACAGAGTGATTTTTAAGTAACGTGAAGTCAGTTCATTTGAATTTTTTGATTGAGATTGATAAAATTGAATCTTAAATTGATTGGAATTTATCAAATTGAATTTTAAATTTATTGAGATTGATGGATCACATTGAATCTTAAATTGCTTGATATTGATCAAATTGAATCTTAAATTGCTTGAGATTGATCAAATTGAATCTTAAATTGCTTGAGATTGATCAAATTGAATCTTAAATTGCTTGAGATTGATCAAATTGAATCTTAAATTGATTGAGATTGATCAAATTGAATCTTAAATTGCTTGATATTGATCAAATTGAATCGTAAATTGCTTGAGATTGATCAAATTGAATCTTAAATTGATTGATCACATTGAATCTTAAATTGCTTGATATTGATCAAATTGAATCTTAAATTGATTGAGATTGATTGAAATTTGACACAAAAATTAAACAAAAAAGTAATTAAAAAAAATTGTCGAAATGTTTGTTGAAATGTTTTTCAAAAATACCTCTTTTTCTCGACTCCAAAGTAGAGCAGAATTCCAATGTAGGCATAAATGTCATCTTTCGTGATTGGTTTCCATGGAAATTTTGAATTTGTAAAATCACTTTCTCCAGATTTGTTTGTATATTTTACGATTGTGTCCAGCATGCTCGGAGTGAACATCATTTTGAAGAGTTGGACTTCAGTTAATTTTGGGTCACTTGCAGGGCCCACCAAGGCCTCTGAAGGACTGGCCCTTATTTTCTTAAAGGTACTTTTGAAAGGCTCTGTATGCCATGAACGTCCGTCCTTTGCCTTATAGGCCTTATACTTCTGCTGTAGAGGCACGGTACATTTTTCAAAATCATGTTGAGTGTCCTTCTGCAAACACTTTTTGCTGTTTTTCTCCCTCAAACTGTCATCAAATGATGACGTTTCGTCATCATCACTTGAGCCATCCCTGTCATCACTTGTGTCTTCATCATTTTCAGGAAAAGTGGCATCGGAATCAGAGCCCGAATCGTCATCACTTTCTGATTTCTCATCGCTATTGATTCCTACAAAGGGGAATTTCGAAATTTGAAATTTCTATTTTTTTGAATTTTTTTTTTGAAAATTTAGACACGTTTCCTGTTTGAAACCTTACTTGGGTCGTTAGCAGTCATCAAATTTGGCTCCTCTTCTTTAAATTTCTTACTAAAAATCAAATTAAAGTTAAAGATGTGCACCAAAACTGATGTAAATGTGCCATCACTAATTGATGGCAAAAATGCATGATGGCATTTGATGGCAAAAAAGGCATGATGGCATTTGCTGGCAAATGTAACCGTAAATAATAT
Organism: Bilobella braunerae; assembly: GCA_034694865.1. Lineage (NCBI taxonomy): Eukaryota > Metazoa > Arthropoda > Collembola > Poduromorpha > Neanuridae > Bilobella > Bilobella braunerae. The sequence continues at coordinate 8,594 of JAQFYP010000170.1, forward strand.
TGAAAAGGATACAATGTAATGAATTGAGAATGAATTTACCTTGGAGAGATATAGTCGCCGTCATCACTGCCATCAATGACATCGTTTTCATCATTTTCATCATTTGCCCCCATTTCAGCTTGAATTAAGTTTAGCACAAATTCGTCTTCTGTTGGAGCATCAATCACTTTTTCACTTTCTTCTTCCTCATCAAAGGCATCAAAGTTGCCTTTTTTCAAAAAAAGACATTAAAAGTCAGGCATTCAAAAAAAAACAAATTACATGTTGCAAAAGGCAAATTGGACAATTTCATCAAAAGGGCAAATTAGAAATTTCAAAAAAAAAAACAAATTAAACTTAAAAAAAAATTTAAAAAATGTTTTTACCCGCATCGTCCCGTGAGCGAGTGTGAAACACACTTTTTTGAAAACGAAGTTGGACCAATGAGGAAGTGAGCTCAGTCGTTTTTTGACCCGTGTTCAAACAGTGTTGCTCCATTTTGTGATGAAGCAGTTGCTTGTACAAATGTTCTAAAAATTCAAAAAATAAGATTCAAAACTAGGCAAAATTTTTGGAAAAAAAATATGCAAAAGTAAAAAAAAAATTAGAAAAAGGAAAAGTTTGTTTTCGTTTTTCATTTGAAATGAGTATTGTTACCACTGTAAACTTGCTTCTGGAAAATTTGTCGACAATTTGCAAATGACGCTGGATGCTCAAGTTGTTCATTTTCCTCAAAAAACAGCGTTTCGTCAAATGGAAAAGTTTCCGTTTCCATGGAAACTGCCACTGACGCTACCAGCTCGCCCAGTTTCCTCCGGATGTTGGCTTCGAGTGAAAAGAGCTGTTCTCGAAGGTGGACTATTTGAACAACGGTTTTCAAACAGGGGAGGCAGAAGGGGAGGGGTGCGTTTTCTAAAAACGGTGTTTGAACAGAAGGCCATTGAACTCTCAGCAGTTGACACGTGACCTTCAAAATGTTCGTTTTCTCTTCGGCACTGGTCGGAAGTCCTTGGATTTCCAGCAGAGTGTCACAGCTGTCAACGCTGACCAAATTTTTAGAACAGAGAAAGCAGGAGTCACCTGAAGGGGATGAAATTGTTCTAAATAGAGAACACGTGGTTGCCATTTTTTAGAATTTCAAAAAAAATTGAAAAAGCACATGTTGTTCAAATTTCCGATTTTTTAAATAGATTTCACAAGTACCTTTAGATCTGGGGCTACTAGTGCTCTATATCTTAAAAATTTCACTTTCAAAACAAAAACAACCCCTTTGCCCACAGGCGTACTTTGGAGGAGTTGCGCCGTCTTTCACCACAAATGTGCTTCAGTAATCACATCAAGAATTTTGTTCAAAATTTATTTTAAAAATTCAATTTTTGTTCTAAATGTAACATACTTTACTTTCCTATTTGAACATTAAATTTTGTTTTTGTTTGGAACAAGAAATGTTAAAAAATTTGTAAATGTAGTTGAAAACAGGCATTTTACTCAACGATAAATACGTGACTAGGGAAGGGTGCACTTGAGTTGAAGTTTCATTAGCAAGCGTTTTAAAAAAAATCGTTTGTACTAAACAATAATTTAATTGGTCTAATTAAGCATAAGCTGTTGCTTTGTTCAAATAATTTTTTAAACAGGAAAAAGGTAAAAAGCTGCTTCTTTTCGTATATAATTTTTTCAAAAAATTTTTTAATCAGTTTTTGTCTGAATCAAAAAGGTTGGGCGGTTTATCTTTAGGCAGTATTTTTAAAAGCTGAATTAAAAAATAATTTTATTTTCAAATTTTTTGCAAAATCTTTTTACAGAAGTTGAAATTTTTTGTATTTTCAACATAGCTAAACTCAACTCGTTAAGTAAAGGTGTTTTCGTTAAAAAAAAGTTATGCTTACGTGCAGCGCTTTAGACAAATTCTGGCTCATTCAATTGCTCAGTCGCTGCTGACGCGCCACTCTAAAAAAAAACTTGTTTTAAAAAATTTGTTCAAAAACAAGATTTGGAAAAATAGTAATCTAGATGGTAATTTTCTGATAAAAATCCTGTCAAGGACAAATTTAATAGTGAAGTTAATTGTGCTGCGCATTGTTTTACCTGCTTCAATTCTATAATGTAGTGCAAGAGGTACTTGAATTTACAAAAAAAAAAAGTAATTATTTCAAAAATTTTTACAAAATTTGTGTGCAATTTTTTTTTTCAAAATTTGTGCATTTTTTTTTCAAAGTGTGTGCAATATTTGTTAAATTTTTTTGCAAGATGTGTTCAAAATTTTATGTAAGTTTGTGCAACCGTGTATACCGAAGTGTTTGCCGGCGAAAAACGAAAACCGGCATTTTTGAGTTTGGCTTTTCATAATTTTTCTTAATGATAAAAAAGAGGTTGGTATGAAAGGGTGCAAAACTAAAAAATTATATCTAATTTTTTTTTCAACAATTCGAAACTTTATTTTCAACATTATGAAATTTCGTGCAAAAATTTTTTGTTTTTCATGTTATACCGTCTTTGACATCAAAACTTGCCTATTTCGCGCTACGCGAATAATGTGTATAAAAGATAGGCAGTGGGGAAAGAGAAGTAAACATTTTCAAAAAGTTAAAAAGAATCACTAAAATTTTTTAAAAATAAAAATTTAAAAAAAAATTAAAACTTAAAAAAAAATCAAAAATTTTTTAAATTTGTTTTTTGCCAAATAAAATCAATCATCAAGCGATTGTCTTCAGCGTAATGTTGGAGAAATTGGTTAGCGTGCTTCTAGTCTCCATTGTACTATCTGTTGTAGTTGCCGATGGTAAACGTAGAGCAACTCGGCACATGATAAGTGCCAACGCACTCGATACAAAGGTGTATATCTTGGTAGTGGATATCGACAAGACACTAACTGCCATAGCCTATGAACTAGGACTCGATACGTTCCGAGCAGATAACATTCTTATCGTGTTCAGACCCTGGCTCGACTCCTTCTTCTCAAATCTATCCAAAATCTTCTACATCGTCCTCTACACTGCTGCTGAGGAGGCCTATGCGCAGGCGATATTTGATGAAATCAATCGACGGAATCCAGGCTCTGTGATGGAATTCCGTCATCGGATGCATTGCAAACCAACTGATGACAGTGAGAGGAACCATACCAAAAATCTCGACTACATCATGACACCTGCCCAAAAGCTCAAGACGCTCATCGTTGATGACACCCTTCCCTACAACCATAAACGACCAAAACGAGTCCAGAACGATCAAGTGGTTCCGATTGCGCCATGGAACGGTTACGACGATTCCCGGGTGAATGGCGGTGGTGCGGGTAAGCTAAACTCCATTTCATCAATTGATTTAAACAAAAATTCATGTCATCATTTGATGTCAAATGAGTCAAGCGATGTCAAGTTGAGTTAAGGTAATATCAATTTTGTACAATTATGAGTTTGGTTGAGACAAATTGGGTGAATTTTGATGTCACAAATTTCGATGCCAAACATTGATGTCTTATGTATTTCGAGGGTACATATAAAATTAGACAGCAAATATCATTGCCATAAACTTTGATGCCTAAGACTGATATCTTAAATTTGATGCCAAATAACGGTAAATAAAATTTGATGTCATGTTTCAATGTCAAATAAATTCTGATGACAAACGACGGTATATAAATTTTGATGACAAATTTCAATGTCAAATAGATTTTGATGACAAATAACGGTATATAAAAGTTGATAGCAAATCTTGATGACAAACAAGGGTTATATAAATTTTGATGACAAATTTCAATGTCAAATACATTTTGATGGCAAATCACGCTATATACATTTTGATGACAAAGATTACATTATAAAAAGATACTGATAATAAAATGTTTTTGGATTGTCAAGTTTTGATTTATCATAGGCAATCCTCCATCTAATGGAAGTAGCTCCAGCTCAGCCCCAGCCGTTCAAGTGGAACCCCAATACGACCATCTCTTTGATATAGCGAAGTATTTCGTTGCACATTTTCTCGTAAGTTGATTGTTACATAAACTTAAAATAGTACAACTTTTCAAATTTTGAAAGTTTCGTAATATTTTGTGGTAATAAATGTAATACTTTGGTTGTGTAGGTGCATGTGATTGTTAACGACGTGTTAACCGGGGCTTGTTCTATCGGGAGGAAACGAGTGGTCAAAATGAGGCAATATCCAGATGCCATCGACATTTTGAAGGAACACCCTTATCAGTACTGTGGAGCAGAACATGTTAACCTGGGACTACAAGATGTTGTAGATAGGATTGAAGCCTACAGAGTAGGATTCAGTGCTGCAGTGGCTTGATTTGATAGATATGTTAACCTTCCAACATATGTTACAACTGTACTTAACATATGTTAGGAATTTGTACTTAAGTCGTTAAAAACTTGACTTGCTATTTATAATGAAAGTTTAGCATCTCTTGTCAAAGAGAATCTGAAGAATTGCCAAGGCAAATACCAATAAAAATTAATATAACTCATAAAGGGATATATCTTTGGTATTTAATTATATTATTTGTGAAAATATTTACATTATTACTATTAGTGAATATAGTAAAATTTTTACAGTAAAATACTCTTATTTTGAAAGTTTTAGAGTTTCAAACTTTAAAGTTTTTAAGTTAAAGTTTTTCAAATTAATTTACAATACTCCGTTTCTGTCTCAAACAAATTTTTGAATTCAAACTCATGGGCGGGAGGCACAGATTACCTTAAATGAGTATTACCGGCTTAGTATCACTGCTGTGCAATTTTGGTGCGGTTGGCGCAACGTTACTTAAAATAAAATCTGGTTGGAATATTACCGATAAAAGCAGCAATGCGTGACATGAATTGTAGAATCGTAATTTTTTCATCCGTTTTATGTATGCCAAATTGGAACTTATTTTGAGTCAGAATGCTGCTGGAGGAACTTTGGATATTTTTGATTTTTCTAAAAACTAGCTTGCTGCTGCTATTCCACTCCTCAACTACACATTTTTGCTTTTAGAAAAGCAGGAGTACTGTTCATTTGTTAAAATCTTACTTGTTACAAACATTTTTTGCTACTAACTAGTTAAGTTGTATGTGCTTACACACAGTCATGTACGTGTTTGTGTATGGAACGCTTAAGAAGGGACAGCCAAACCATCACTGGCTCACAGACGAGGCTAAAAGGTCTGCAACATATGTTGAACATGGGAAATTGATGACAAAGTATCCACTCGTAGTTGCCTCCAAGTACAACATCCCTTTTCTACTCGACAAACCTGGAGTTGGAGAGGTAGTATTACATTAATTGACTAACCTAATTAACTTAATTAACTAAGTAAAGTACCTCAATTAACTAATTAATTTATAAGTCAACGAAATCTTAGTTACTAAACCTAATGATTTTTGTTCTGAACATATGTTTTCTAGAATTGGTTGTACTAAAGTATTAGTTCTTTTTCTATTGCAGGAAGTCGAAGGTGAAATTTATGAAATTGATGCTAAAATGCTTGAAAATCTGGATATTTTGGAGGGATATCCAAAATTGTACAACCGTCGTATCGAGTCTATATCTGTTACGGAGGGGGACACCAGTAAAATTGTAGAATGCTGGACATATATCTTGGAAAAAGTTGAACCAGATATGTTGAATTTACCGATGCTATCGAATTATGCGTCAACGAAGGAGTTACCATATGTTGCAAGGTCTGAGGTGATATCTCAAAATAATCAAATAAGCGGCATTTGAATAAATTTGTTTAAATTGTTGTTTATTTGTTTTTGTACAGCGACGATGACTTGGATGATGCAAAGGATATATAGAAAATTTGTCGAATTGTGCCACGTCTTTCCAACAAATCATTCCACAACTTCGTATCACAACTGTATTTATATAAAGGATAATTCACAAAAGTGTTACTATCGTGTAATTATAATGTAAAAATAAGTGGTAAATAAAAGACACCAGGGCTCGAACCCACGTCTCACTTTTGGAATAATAGCATTTGTAACAAAAGTTATTTCTTCATTAAACCGATTTTACTAATACATTTTAGAGTTTTGTAAAACCCTTAATTCTTACATTTATTAAATTTCGTTTTTTAGTCGTACTTTGTGATGATCCGATCAGTCCATGTGCGTCCGTAATAAAACAAGTTAACGCGCGAGAATTGAAAATTTAACAATTTGAACTGCTGTAAAGCATACCTAACCTTTCTCTAACGCCAGGCTCTCGTAGATGGGCATTTGAAAAAAAAATTATCGGAAAAACGCCCAAAGTAAAAATAAAGGGCGATCTTCTGTCCAATTTGTTAAAAGCATATAAGTCAACATTTCATCAGAAAGTACCCAATTCTAACCCATTGTGAAACACAGACATTAACATTTATTGTTTTATTGATCATAAATTTATTAAAATATTTGTTTTGAGGGGTTACTTTTATACATTTTGAAAATGATATTTCAACTCCATCCTCATTCGACCCATTTGTAGTGGTTAGTCCTGTTGAAAACGTTAAGAAAAGTAAAATTGTAATTGTTTTTGGTAGTGTTAAAATTTGCCATTTTTGCCCTTTTCGGAATTGCCCTTCGTAGAGTCGAATTGTATCAAACATTAAAAAAATTGTTTTTTTTTTATTAAAAAAAAATATGCCTTTTCAAGCATGTAACCGTAAATTTGGAAATATTGACCAAACAAGCTCGTCATAGGACGCTAGTTTTTTTTTTTTTTTTCACAAACTCCTCTTTTCGACCGCTCGCTTTCAAATAGTTAACGAACCACATCTTATGTAGTATTTTTAGGTGGTTTTAATTAGGTTAACCTAACCTAGGTTAACCTAACCAAGGTTAACCTAACTAGGTTAACCTGACCAAGGTTAACCTAACTTGGTTACGTTTCAAAGTGGTCTTTAAAATGTAATTCTATTTAATAAAACTTTTTGTCTGATCGGGGATTTGAACTCACGTTATTAGTTTCGCTGGAAAAGATTGGATCTTAACCGTTAGACCAACTCGGCCAACTCGGAGAATAAAATAGGGGACAAAATTAGCACTACTCCTGTTATAGAAGGTGATATAGATTTTAGTGAATTTCTTACAGAAAGGCTTACCGCCCCATAACTCTACCCACTATCGAGTAAAAGAAGTATGCTGGCATTTAACTGTGAGTTAGTTATCATTTTGCGCCTATCGAAAGCACTACAAACGATAAAAGAGCTATCTTTCAACCTCCAACTTACCACAACTCCAGCCTTGAGGGCTGCTAATTGAGGTCAGGTACTGTAAGTTCTCCAATTTTGTATTTTTGCGAAGATATTTTGATATTTTCTAAAAGATTTCAGGATACCTCTCGTCGAAGCGTATGTATCAGTCAAGAATTCTAAATTTTTTTGAAATTTCAAAAAATTGAAAATGAATAGCATGAGCTTAAATTTTGTAAAAGCAATTACTACTTAACAGTATACCTATGTAACGATGAGGGTTCTTTGGTAGGTAAACATAACCCTTTAAATTTATGTAGTCTGCCTAACATATGTTTATGGCCAGTTAACGTAAATCTAAAAATTCATGCCGAGTACATGGACACTAATACAATTTCCACTTTACACAATTTTAAACTAGGAAATTGAATACGTGGCCATAATTTTCTTTAGTCAAGTTGCGCAGTTTACCTCACATTTTTTTTCCTAAAACTTGAAAATGACGCAGACACGAGGGAGCCCAAATTTTGTCGTATGATATGACGCAGTGTCTTCGCACTGAGGAAAGAGGCCAGACACTAAGCTTTCTCGAATGCAACATGATTAAATTTGCCTTTTTACCCACAAGAAAACTTTTTTTTTGTGCTATGATAAGTTTAATTTATACATATTATAATTGTTGTGTACACTAGTGTATTATTAGCATTAGAATCCGTTAAAAAAAGTTAAGTTAAAAAAATCTTTATTATTAGCATTAGAATCCGTTAAAAAAAGTTAAGTTAAGTTAAAAAAATCTTTGTTGTTCTAAATATTCTGAAATGTTTAAAAACCCAAACAATCATCGAAACTCAGAAAATAACATTTCATTTTGAAATTTGGGTCTCGACAATGGATATTCTTTTCAAATAACCTGCTACTATAAAAAAAATGTTTGTCTATTTTGTTTGTATTACGTATAACTTCACTATGTTTGTTTATGTGTAGGCTTTTCTAAACGGCGAAATGAATATAGGAGAAATACGACTATTGCTATGCATTGTTTTGGCCGTTTTCCACATAACAACGGCTTCTGTGCACACGAATCATAAACTGGTCGACAATTTCCTTGTGAAGATCAACAATAGCCGAAGCGAAAACGAAATTCCTCCGCTAACTAAAGCTTCATTTGATGCAACCTATGTAATGTTTTCTTGCATAAATTATGTTCCGCACCTTCGTTTTTTGACAGAAGAATGTTTGGGCGCGTCTATATTCCAAATTTTGCTACAATTAAATAAATAATTGTAATAAGTTAGAAAACTACTAAAATTTTGAAGATAGTTATAAGACAAACCCAGAAACTTTAAACTCTTTCTTATGTTGCAAAGCCTACATTAGGTGCCTTACTTTTAATAGGCATAAAATTAAACAAACATTAAACTGTAAAAGCTTACCTTAAACAGGAAAACTTCCCAAAACTTATGCAAAAGTAGAAAGAACTACTACCTTAATTTGCAAAACTTACATTAATTTGTAAAACTTGCATTAAGTTGCAAAACTCACCTTGAACTGCTCGAGCTACCTTAAGTGACAAAATTTAAATTAAGTTGAAAAACTTACCATAAGTTGCAATAATTACCCTAAGTTTTAAAACATATTTTAAGTGATTAAACTTACCCTAAGTTCTAAAACTTATTTCGAGTGGCTAAATTTACCTTAAGTTGAAATTACTTACGAAAACTTCTTTTTTGAAATTCACAGTTTAAAGTGCCTCCAACGCATACCGTTGGGACTTGTTACGTTACTTTTAAAATTGGGCCCGACTACGACAGAACCCATAATTTGAGCCCGGGAAATAAGAAGCTTCCGTCAAAAACACCGGACATGGACTCTGCAGCAGAGTATGCTTTCAAGAAGTATTTGGGAAAATACTGTAAATCTTTTAGCAAATCATTGGACATTTCAGCGGTGAGAGCTTGTTTTTTGACAAACCAACGATAGAAGGGTTCGAATGGATGACGGAGGGTAATTTCAAAAAATTTGTGCGAAAGTGCTATCCAACATTCAACTTCTAGGGTACTAGGAATAGGTCAAGCTGAATAGTATGTACGAGGCGTAAAGCGAACCTTTGCTGTTAGTTGAGTTAAGTTTTATAAGTAGAAATTATAAAGTAGTTTACTTTTAAACCAAACAACCCTCATGCAATCTACTCCGTTTGAACAAGGTTGCAACCTACGAGTAAAGTAGAGGGTTGTACTTTTGCGCATATTTTAAAGTTTACCCTAAATCCAAACCATTCTGCTAATTTTTTCTGTTTAAAACGCAGTAAAACTCTAAGTTTCACAAAGACAAACATTTTTTTTTGTAAGATTCTGTTTGTGGTCTGTCTTGTTTGATCAAGCGCTAAAATAAAAATTAGAATCAACAATTCAAATTTAAAATTTCCACTTTGCTATAGTTTGGTATTTGGCTGTTGGCTAAAGTTGTTAATGTTAGCAGTAAAAACTAAAAATATAATTGTAAATAATAATGCTCATTTTTCAGACTGCGACAAGTAAACCACTTACAAGAATAAGTGCATCTTGTTCCTCAGAGCAAAAGGCTGAACTACCAGCATCTATTCCTGCTGTACCAACATCCAATTCAGCGGTGTCGGCATCTAGTTCTACAAACGCAACAAATAATGCATTGCCAGAACCTCCAATTACGGAACTGTCAACATTGAGTTCACGCCTTCTAGACCAATATTCATGTTCCAAAGTGGTTGCCGGAAAGGGAACAGAAGCCGCACTATACTTCGGTAGGAGTCTGCATTATTGTGTCGAAATTGTCCATTTTATTAAAAAGTTAATGTCGTACCCAATTAAAATGTTACAAAACTTCAAATTGTTAGTGACCTTCTAAGGCTCTCAACCAAAAGCCACCAAAAAAGTCAAAACATTTTTTCCAAATCTTTGTAGAAAATAAATAATGGTCAGGGTGCCACATTCATATAAGGGGCTTAAGGCTAAAAGGACAACTAGGGGCTAACAATTTTTGCTAGCTATTTAGCTAACAAAAATGAAATGTTTTATAGAATGAAAAATATTAAAACCAAATAAGTTGTTTTTAGAATAATATCGTAAAATTTGTTTCTAACACGGTATGTTTGAAGTCTCTTTGAATGAATTATTTATTTGATATATGGCGAACCCAAGATCAACATTATTACATTATGCATTTTTTTTAATATTAGTGTCATATTAAGTAAAGTTAGAGTGTTAAAGTCTATTTAACAGGCTTAGTCTATGGTAAATACACACAATAAAAGTAAAAGAAAAGGTATTGTAAGAATTTAATTTAGAGTAATTTAGACTCTAAATTAAATTCTTTGAAGTCTCTTTGCAACTCCATATTCGGCTTATCGTGTCTAAAAATTTAATAATATCTTGCAGGTATAAACAAAAGCACCGGCGAGGATGTTGTTTTTAAAAAGGTAAGCCAGAAATCATAAGTTTTTTTAAACGAATATCCCAAATTCGTTACAGTGGAGAATCTACGCTGTCCTCTTCTGTGCGTCCGCGTGCGAGCCGGAAAAGAATAGTGACTTGTTTCGCACGACTTCTGTTGAAGTTGTTATAGAGTAGCGCAACAGGGATCCTTTACTGGGTTGTTGACAGAGAGTTCAAGTCTTACCTTTGTCGTATTTTTTAGTTTTCTAAAAATTTATTTGTTCTAAATTTGAAGACTATCCCAAACAAACCCGTCCTAGGACAATAGAACCCTTAAAGGACGTCCGCTGCAAGCGGAAAAGAGCTCCTTTGAGTGGAAAAATGTGTAGACAAAATACATTTCAGAACCATTGAAGCTACATCACTTGAGGACTTTCCGGCCCTAGGACGGGTTGTGTGTAGGCTAGTAAAAATAAAACGTTGTAAACGCACGTAACCAAGTAAGCGTATTATACTCATACGCACAAGCGTGGTGATTTATGGAATCATACATAGGAAGAGATGTCACTTGGCTAATTAAAACTATCCCGAGATTTTGTTTCATTTTAAAATAATAAAAAACACATTTTTCGGTTTTGGGATTTTTTAGCAACTTATGGAGTGGGTTCTGGGGTCAACTGGGTCATTAAAAGTATAATAAATTTTAGTTTGAAACGATACCAGCAAGAAATCAAGAAAATAGATCTTTCGGTTTTGGTGGTCATTTAGTTGTCACAAAAATTAGGAGGAAGTGTCAGACCCCCACAACCCATCTTTGAACTTGACCTTACAAATTCAATTCAATTCAAGTTTGTTTGATGTAGGCTCACACATATCAACATGCACATGCTCTTTCAATAATACGTAGTACTAGCTTATTTTTAGTTTAAAAGAATTTAAAATACAGATTCATTAGTCAAAAACTATTAAAGGTTAGAATTAGATTAAAATCAGTCAAAGTTTATCCTTCGTTCGCTTCTTCTGCTTTCACTAGTTATTCCTATTCTTATTGGTATAATCCCACCACCCGGTTGAGGAAGACATGGAGTTTCCTGTTTGTGGAGTTGTCAGCCGTGAACTTGAGCTTACCGTGACACCTAAAACCTTATTTCGAAAATAAATTTCCAAAAAAAAACTCAATTTGTTCAAAAGTCATATAAACAGACGGTGAAAGCGTTCTCAAAACCAAGCAAGCTGCAAAAAACTTATTTCACAAGTACAAGCAAATTCTGCAAATAGTTGAACAAGTAGAAAGACAGACAAACTTGCTTAGATTGGTTGGTGGGCTTGTGCGCACGCCTATAAGGGAAATTAGAAGTGTAGCCACACAAATGGAATGAATATCACATAAAATTATATTTAAGTCATTTAAATAATAACAGTTAATTAAATTTTCAGGCCAAGTCGGACGTTTCTCTTGCAAAGGAGATATTAGCATACATTCAGCTGGGCAGAAAAGGTTAACCATGATTAAATATTTTAAAGTTAATTGACAGTCACCAATAAGTTAAGTTTTTAATTAGTTGGATTTGGTAACGTACATGGACACTACTCTAATGCAAAAGACGAAATTATGATCCTTGGCAGAGAAGGCGATTCTCTAGAGACAAAACTTCGAAAGTGTGGTGGAACTTTGGATGAGAAAACAATTATTCGGATTCTGCTTCAGTTGGTACGTACGACTCTCCTAGGACGGGCTTGTTTGACTAGTGTTCTATTGTGTAATAATATTGCGTAACAGGCACTTTCTGTCCGGTACATTCATGCAATGAACTTGCTCCACCTCGATTTCAAGCCGGAGAACGTACTGCTGCATGACGAGCTCGAGACGGTGCTCACCGTGATAGATTTTGGCGCGTCCAAACCCTACGCACAATTTGACAAAAAACGTCATGGATGGGAGCATGCAAAGGTTTTCCAACACAAGGAATCTGCAACACCCTGCTTCGCAACCTACTCCTTCTACAAAAATACTTGTAAGCAAGTTTTTTTTGCTGCCTTCTAGACTGATTTTAGCGCATGTGATTAAATGCCCAAACTTGGAAATTAGGATGTGAAACAACGGTTTGTTACTAGTGTTGTTTTGCCGTAATTTGCACAACAATTGCATAATACTCTCTTCCATCATTACAACTCGTCCAGCTCCGTAGATGGGCATTCAAAATACAAAGAGTCTTTGTCCAAAAAAGTATAATTACCAGGAAGTCTTGACCCCTATTTGACCCCTGATCATTTTCAACTCAGTAATATAATCGCCAATTACCCCAAAACCAGAAAAGTAGGGATTTTGGTGTTTTTGTTATCAATATTTACAATTATTTTATTGCCGTGCCCAGGTGTGTGTGTGCTACTATCTCACAAGTACTATCTATCTGTACTGAGACGGGCTTGGTTGGGTTTAGCAAAACTTCTACAATAATACCTGATTGTCATTCTCGGAAGGCAATACTTGAGATTGAACTCTGGTTTGCGATAATCTTTTGCTATTGGAATAGTCAAATTAGGATAAAATATAGATATACACTTAGACGGATATATATTTTGAGAAGGATATGAATCTGGAATACCAATATAACCATACTACAATTTCCACAAAATAATGTCACCATTACAATTGCCAACAACGTAATACTGTCAACATAGAAATATCAGCATATTAAGAATGTCAACATGAAAAATTTCAATACCTTAATAATTTGGACAAATTAAAATTTCAACACGTAAAATCATATAACTTAAAAATATTGCAAAATTGAATATATTTTTTTTATTTAAAAGGCCAAAGTTTTCAATTGCAGTTTATGCTCACCTGCGCAAGCAAAATCTGCACTTCTGGACTCATTAACGCTTATAATTTGCAAATCAATAAAACACGCATTTTAAACCTAAACAAATTATAACTAAACCTTACCAATAAAACAGAACTTTAACCCTATCAGTATAAAACATTAAAATTTGAGAGATTAAAATAATTAGATTTTTCCGTTGTTTGTATATTACAAGAATTTATATCACAATGCAAAGCTGTTGTTCTGTAAAATTATAATGTTAACACTTTTAACTTGTCGAAATCATTAAGGTTTTGACATTATTCATGTTTACATTATTAATGTGTTGATATTTCTTATGTTAGCATTATTCTGTAGACAATATTAATGTTGACTTTATTGCTGGTTCCCATACTATGTTAAGGTCATAATGTATCTTTGAGTGCAAATTTGCTCTTTATGAGATCTTGTAAGTTTAAGTAAGTTTTGTTTCCAATATAAAGAATTATCTGAAACTTTGTAGACTTGGGACGAAGAGACGATTTTGAGCAGATAGGCTATTTGCTTCTGAAATTTTATCGCGGGAGTTTGCCATGGGACTTGGGACCAATGCGGTCGATATACGCAAAAGATAAAATTATAAGCAAAGACTGTCCTACTGGAGAGCCAGAGAATGACAAAACTATCCCAGCGCCAGATGCGACAAATGAATCCGAGAAAATATTTGATGACATGAGTTTGTTGGAACTGTGTGCTGGGTTTGAAGGTTAGAAAAAAGTATCATATTTTGCTAGTTATTTATTAGCTTGTAGTAAAAAATTGTAAAAAAAAAATTCAAAATTAGGTGGTTCGATTTGAACTCGAAACTTTTAAGTTTCTTGATTGCAACAGCGCATTTCTAAATGCAACATATTTAAAAAATTCCATCGTCACGCACCCTTTCGTGTATGTATACAAATAGCCAAGCAATGCTAGCACGGAATGATTGTACTGCACACATGTCTTGTTTGCCTAGTTTTACACTCGTCCTACATTTATGATAATTTTTTCAGACGACAGCTTGTGTAAGATTAAATTAAAAATTTACACGTATAATATCTGACTAGTTTGACTTGATACGCAATCATGCATTACTACTAGTGTTCAAATATACTTGCAGAAATCTACGTTCTGCTGAAATATGTCCTTACGCTGAAGTACAGTGAGAAGCCGGATTACGACGGCATCAGGAAGATGTTCTTCAACCTCTATATTATCAAAGGTTACGAATTTGATGACACATTGGCGTGGCATAATGATGACAACGTAAATCCTTCATCAAAGTTCATAGTGTTTTATAATCGTTGATCGGTTTTTTTAACCAAAAATTAGGTTCTTTTCAACCAGGAGTATACCGGTCTGGCCGTGGGCTTTGAAACAATTTTGACTTGCCAAAAGTTGCCGGGTCGCAAAGCTGTTTTGAAGTACACAAAATATTTTGTCTCTGCACTTGATGCTATGAACAACCTCCGAACGCCAAAGCAACCAGATTTAGAAGTTGACGATTTTGTGAGTTTTTGTTTCATTACAGTTAATACTTAGGCCAGGTTTACCTATCTTAAAGTTTATCTGTTAACTTATCAATACATCATTCTTAACTTAAAAACGGATAAGTTACCAAGTTGCTTTTAACATATGCTAGCTCTGCACACATGCCTCTGATATTGCCGCCAGTCCGACCATGCTTACTGGTAAAGTGATCACAGAAAACATACTGACGGTGATTATCGACTACTCAAAAAAAAAGTAGCAAAATTGTGGATAATATTCTATCCGATACTATCTCATGGTCTTTATTTACACCACCTGCAGACAACATTAGAGAAGAAGTATGTACCGTTAATTGTTTTGTATCTATGGTGGCAGAAAAAGGAAGTGTAACATTTTTACTTTAATTATAGGTCACGTCTGGTACGTACAGTCGTATTGGGTTTGGCTGGGACCCTCCAAAACAACGCCTGGCAATAGTGATGTCTAACAATGTTGTTTTCGATACAGTACAAACACTCAGTTGCGTACAATTGGTCACTGAAGATTCAAAGGTACTAAAGTTTTGTTAAAGTTTTTTTAAGTTTTGCTTCATTGCAAGTATTTGAAGACTGAAAACGCAAAAACTTTTGAAAACGTATATCTGTAAATTTTATATATATATATATATATATATATATATATACATATGTAAGTCAGAAATTTACAGTTTGTATTGTATAAATATATACATATATATATATATATGCATGTATTGCATATATACATAAACGTGATATATATGATATATATTTATAGATATAGACTTATATGTAGATATAATCTAAAATATAGCCTTCTATTAGAAACTGATTACCCTGCACTGTTCAGTACACAAATGTATTGATAAATAGATAACACAAGTTAATTAATTTATATGTATGCGAATTTTTGTTTATTATGAAAGAGAAGCCTAAACTTTTAATATTTTTAAGTTGCATTACCTGTATATTTTCATAAACAATCCCATACATCCAATGGTTTATATATATACGTATATTTATTATAGTGAATTATAATCAAAAGTTTTATTTAATTTCAGTTAATGAAGCTCTCACTTGAACTTGCCCATAAGTTGGTGATTGGAAACACACTTGATAGCAGCAGAATTTTTGAATTGGAGAATATGGAGACGATGGAACTGCACAAGTTCGAGTGGAAGTCGGAAAAAATTGGCCCCGCTGAAGCACTTTCCAGTGTTTTAAAAGCTTTCAAAAATTTACCGGCAAAAATATGTCGAAGCGTATGTTTACATTGCACCAACATATAGTTCTAGCACTACATTAGCGTGTAATATGGGGAAAACTGTTATTGATATGTAAATCTTACGTAGACATGTACAATATTTTGTTGTTTCCAGTTGCCACTGGGATACTTCACTAGGTATGGATACGCTAGCGTGTACAACCTCGCAAAGGGAGTCTACCAAGTCGTGATTTTTTTCCGCTGGTATTTTTGGAGGGCTTTTCAATTTATTAACGGTCGTCGGGATACAATGCCACTAAATTTGAAATACGAGGTAGTTTTAACATATTAGTTAAATGTTGTCCACTGTAGCCTAACCGCCAATCGGAGTATATTGGATTCCTCAATCTTGATTTTTGTTCACGCATTTACAACAGTGCAGTCGGCTGCTAGTTTCCAAATTTTTGTGCATGTTTCAAAAGTACCTCCAAAAAGCAAAACAATTGTTCTCCAGAAAATACTATGAAAAAGTTTTGAAATTTGGATGTTACTAATGTGACGAACTTTAAGACGGACAGTTGAATCGACTGTAGCTACCTTTTAGCACGCTATAGCGTTTTGTATTACTTATTTTGTTCAATTAAACCAGATCAAGTAGCTGCCGCATTTTAGTGGTTAGTGTATCGCACTTTCCACATTGCACTTGTTGGTTCAAATCCCACGGCCGCCTCTATCCTCATATGTGGCCCCCAAATTTGGCCACAACACTTGTTTTAGTGAATAATGGAATGCATAATTGTAGTTTTACTGTATGGTCAAAATTGCGCGCGAAACTCAAAAAATTGGATTCCAACATTCGAATTGGAAAGCTTGTGGGAATCTAATCTTCAGAAATCGTAAATAAATTCCTATAAGCTTTTCAATTCGTGTGTTGAAAGTCAATTTTTTTAATTACGCGTGCAATTGTGACCGTAGAGAAAAATTAAATTATGCATTCATTCACTAAAACAAGTGTTTTGTTCAAAATTGGGACTTTTCTGAATGTTGTAGGCCTTGCATACTATACTTGTCAGTGGGAGACTAGATTGCATTGGTTTGTAGCAAATCATAATTAAAAAAAACTAACAATTTTTTTAAATGTCCCCGCCGGCATATGCCGCCGTCGAGTAGCAAATGAAAGAGTTCGGTAGCTTACAAGTTGCAACACGGTAGATCACCAATTTTTGTAACATTTTTTCTACTTTTCTTAGGTTTTATTCCTCGAAACTAGCAACTTTGTGACAAGAGTGGAATTCGACAAGTGTTTAGAGGATACAACGTATGAATTGGCTAAAGACCTTTGGTCAAGGACCAATGAATCCATGGTGAATATTAAGTTATAATACATTGCACTCAATTATCCATTATAATTATGCACCGTGTACCGTGCGTCTCATCCCAAACTAATTATGTCTCATTTCTTTCCGCGGTGTAGCTACAGATAAAACATAATAGCATGATTTTAGTTTATTTTGGTTTATTTGTATCATTACTTGCAAAGCGAAATAACTGTTTCATTGTATTAGCAACATAAACTATTCTAAAAATTAGAAGTTACTTTTGTGAAAAACCTAAAATCTTACGGATAATAGGTGCCCTCTGTTCATCCCTCCTGCGATATTCTTTAACTTTTAGTTAATTGGTGCAAACTTCTTTACAACCAGAGACAGTCATAACGTCCAAAGAGACACCATATATATCACACTTCTTTTTACTTTAAATTGTGATTTGTTAAATTTGTTAATTTGTGTAGTTGGAAAGGATATAATTTAGTTTACGTTAATTTTAATCTAATTGATGAGCACAAGTCTTTTAATGTTTCTTTAGTTTTTATATGTTTATACAACTTTCTTACTTCTAAAATAGTACCACTTCCTGAGCAATTTGTACTACGATGTGAGTTTTCGTGTGAGAGGCAAAAATACAGAGATACACTTGGGAATGTACAATTGCCAAGATATTATCAACCGGCTCATGGTAAACCGAGACAACTCTTTATGGACAATCGATGACAGTCCGCCACGATCGGTAAACCTTCGTTTTAATACTAAAACTACCTTGAAGCGCAACATTGCCTAATAGGAAACATTGCGCAAATTAAACATTACTTAAAATCACCACAGTTAATAGCAGCTGCTCAAAAATTGGCCAATCAATGTGCTCGCAATGGAAACCTTGTAAATACCAGACAAGCAAAAGTAGTTGAAATTGACCCAAGTTCCGTCAAAGTGCCTTTTCCTGACTATCTCCTGAGAAATATAACGTCGACGCTGTCACAGTTTGAGTGGGCAGAAGTAAGTGTTTTCTAACCAAACAAATCAATCAATTAAAGCCAAACAAGCCAGTTCGCGAAATTTAAAGTGCTTTAATTAGTGCTATAGTTTAATTTTTTAATTTAATTTTAGTGAATTTAATTTAAAGTTTGAATTTAGAGTGCTTGTTTAAAAAAGTCAAATAACCTGAGACATCGGTTATTCAACGATTGAATTTGGTGGCTCAAATGCAACATTCCAACTGTCAACCAAATTGTGTCTTTAGAAATAGTAAAAACCTTGGTTTTTAAACCAAACAAATAATTACGGTCGATATCGCCCAAATATGGTCGCTCTAACACGACCGGGTATATGATAGGAGAGGAAAAGCGTTCTTCAAATCTGGTTCCCGAAAAACTGGCAATACATAAAATTCCAAATCTTGTGATGATCTTCCAAATTAATGTTGCAACGTAATTAATTGCAAAATTGGAGCTTGATTTTTGTCAAAATGTTAATTTTGGAACTTTTACGGTCGAGAGCGACGGAATTCAGTCGCCTGGCGCCTGAATAGTGACGTCAAGTGATAAAATAATGTTAAACACAACATTTTTAACTACTTTATAAATTTAAAATTTAAGAAAAAAATGTGTCTAATAATCATTTTGATTAGGTTTTGAAGGAAGATGTGTCAGAACTAGCATTTGGCTGGGCATTGACGCCGCCCAATGATTTTAACGTTAGGAAAATCAAATTTACATACGTCTACAAGTGTTTTCATGACGAAGTTCTCGATCTTCTCAACTCTACCAGAGACCGATATGGCAGACCGAAGCTCGAAATTGACGATAAGGTAATTGATTAGCTAATTAACGAGAAATTAGTAGATTATATCGGGTTACTAACACACATCCCTACCCACACCCAAATAAATTTTTACACAAAAAAAAATTAGTATTTTATAAATGGAAAAAATACAATGTAATAACCTTAAACATTCATTTAGTATCCAGTGAGGATGGAATCTGCGACAGAAAGTGCAAAAGTTATTCCTCTTCCAGCAACACATGACTTGTCGGGCCGTACGATAGGTATCGGGATACTATACTACCTATCGCATATCCTCCTACAACCGGAAAAGCCTTCCACACAATTAACATTTGAGAAGGTAGATATATTTTACTTGATTGCCTACATTCGATACTTTAAAACCTAACTTGTCATTTGATAGATCAAGGGAATGCAATTTTAATTTCAACTAATTAGTATCAAACAGCGATTTTAAAAATAGGAGAGTCAAAAATTTGTTCTTGGGCATTTGGTATTCGATTAGTTTTAGTGGCAAGTAAACACAAACTATAAGAAAAGAAAAAGCGATAGTAAGAATCGAACCTCGAACCATTCTTTTATCTAAGTTACACATGTTTACCATAATGCCAAATAAAGATATGTAATTGATGCCCAAAAACCCCGTCCTAGAAGAGGGCAACCATTAAAACATGAATTTTAATTTTACAGACCTTTATTTAATTTTTCAAGTCTATGCCTCATTGTTATTCACTCACGATACACTACGCAGTGAGGAGCCATAATTTTTTTTAATAAAAATGCAAAAAAAAAAAAAAAAAAAGAATCCTCAAGTTTTACAAATTTGTATTACAGCTCATGGACCAGGAAGCGAACAAAATTGTGTTTGTGTTGATGAAGCCTAAATCTGAAGAAGAAAAATGGAAATTTGATATCTTGTATTTCATCAATGATGAAGTAAGTTATCCGCTCCTTGGAGCAGTAGCTGCAGTTTCAGATGATCCACCCTTTGCTTTACCGGGGGCTTTTAGATTGCCAGAAGAAGCCCCACCCACTTCAAATTATCTCGCCGAACTCGCCACCAATCACTTGTCCCACAGGGTAAAAGTGCAGAGTCGGCTGCGGGATCGCGTCAACGACGATTACAACACGCAGACTGCAATATCGTGCTAACTTTTTTTTGGTCTTATAACTACCCGCGTGTTTCAAACACCTTGTGTCCAAGATTCTAAATACAAGAAAACCTTTTCAAATGTAAATAAAACTTTTTTGCTAATTAAAACTCGTTTTTTGCTTGTATTTTTTCTACCAAAACGGTCTGTATACCAAACAAAAGAAACGAAATAAACTCTGGTTAAACGGTCAATCAAGTAGCGGAAGTAGGAAAATTAGACACTGGACGATTAAAAAATTAATAAAATTTTTAATTGGCATCATCGGAACCATCTCAACAATGTGATTTTTTTTTGCAAAAGTAAGTTTTCAAAATTCTATGTCATTTTGAGTTCAAATGGTCATTTCCGACAGAAATGCGTTTCATCGCAACCTAAGGCAACACTAAGTTGCCTTTTTCAATTTAAAAGCAAATTGTAATTACAAAATTGTCTCACAAAACCCCTTCAACAAAAATAATTCTTCCGGGAATTCCCCAGAATTTAAGAAAATTCCCTAATTTGTCAAATTTAAAAACTAATTATTAAGGGATAGTAGAGAGGTGGACCGTGGTGACGCCGACGCGTCCCTCCATTCCGCCGTTGGCAGTGTGAACCCCGTTTTCACTCAATACTATTATCAATGACAAGGTTGTTTTTGCCAGATCTGCCACAATTACAGCCAAGTTATCTCCATACGATTCGCGATTCGATGTTTTCCAGAAGAAACTTGAAAAACAAAATCTTCTTGTTCCTCAAAATTCGTCCCCCAGAATTGGTTATCCTGAATGTGCCGCATTTGCTCCAGAAGGTCTTTGGTGCTTTTCAGTTCTGCCGATATCATTTTTTCCAGGAATTTCCTGTGCATTCCGCGTTTTAGCTTGGAAATCCTTTTGTCCTTGTCCAGGACTCCAGCCAGATCGCACAAATCCTAAACTTCGTAGTAGTACGCTTCTACTTCATCCGATGTCTGTCGCCTTTTCCGTAACTGCATCAAGTATTTCTTCTTGCTTGCCACGATTTGAAAGGCATTGCAAAGTGCTTCCTTGAATTCTTTCCAATTCGGAGCCGCAGTCCCCGAACTCCGTAATTTTGCCGTGTATACCATGTACCAGCTTTTCCCGGTTCTAGTCAAGAAATTTGGAATCGTTTCTAATTTTTGACGTTCTTCGCAATTATTCGAAGTAGCTGCCCTTTCGAATGCTTCCAAAAATACCGCTGCATCCTCAGCTTAACTGAACTTGGGCGGTTGTATCAGCATTTTCTTAAATTTTGGGAACAACATTTTCTTCAGCCATTTTGCCTCGGTAGAAAATTGGCAAACTCTGCTGCAACAATTTGTCCAATAGTAGTTCTCGTTCCTTAGTTTAACCTAATACGAGAGGCGCCTTATATTACAGCAGTCGAATCTTGGTAGGACCTCCATATGTGAGCACTCTTTCATTTAAAGAAATACTGATTTATATTGAGAAAGATCAACGGTTTATAAAGGGTAAGAGCAAGGTTACACAACAATAGGAGAGGCCGAGTCTGTTTTTCAAATACGAATAAGGCCTTGAGAAAAGGAACCCTAAGTTATGTTTCAATTTAAAAGCAAATTATAATTACAAAATTGTCTCACAGAAGGTTTCTGAATGAAAGGGGACTTTTGGGTCATCGGGGCAAAAACATATGATAAATTACAATAGTGATAATTTTATTTGTATAACCACAACTCCTTCCTCGACTTAAAACTATCGTACTAAAAATAATAAACCGTGGTAAAACGGTCAACCAGTAGCGGAAGTAGGAAACTTAAAATCAGGTTTTTAATAATATTTTTATAAAAAAAAATTAGAATCATTATAATAGAAAACAGAAGTCCAAATTTTTGGAGGTCAACGGCTATTTCCGGGTGAAACAGGGCTCTGGGGTCATTCAAACCATCATAACTTTTCGTTTCATGCGAAAGCAGAGTTTGACCTTGAAAGGTTATGTCGAGGTCAA
>JAQFYP010000171.1:0-30879 GCA_034694865.1 Bilobella braunerae
TGCCGAGATTCGATCTCGGCACCAACCCAAGCTAGGACAAGGGTCCTAGCCCCGCGGACTACGCGTCTTGGGCCTTAATATAACTATCTTCATTCCAAGTTAACTTTTAGTAATTAAAATATCAAGTTCAATTGCTTAGGTGGATTTGAGCAGCAACCACGAATCGAAGCAGGTAGAGTGCAACGCTTCCGTAATCATTTAAAACGCAAATATTAGCTCTCCCTGGTATCTGGTTTTCTACGGTGCTGAAACGCTGCTAATTTTGCTGCGGCTGGAATCCAAACTTATGCATATTACTTCCTGGTCACAGAACTTTTCATGGAAACAATCTCAACATTTTGAAATCAGCATTTGAGTGGAATCGGTGATCAAGATGGTAATATTTTTAGAAAAAAGGCAATAAACAGGCTAAAAAAAAATTTGGTGAATTTTTAAAATTTAAATTTAAAAGATAATTATCTTTTCAAAATTCAAAATTTTCAAATCTAAAGATATAAAGCAGAACCCATGGTAGAATCCATGGGTTGTGATGACATGAAAACTTTGGTGACAGAGCTGCTTGTTGTGATTCACTCGGTATTTCAAACTCATCGATTTGCTTGTACAGAGACTCAAGTTTTGTCGTCGCCAAATGTAGCCATAACTTATTAATACGACGGTCGTCAACACGGTTCTGTCTCCAACATTGTCTAATTAGATATTTATGTTTAACTAATGTTGATTAATGCTTAAATTTGGAATCAATTAAAAATATGCGTGTTATTTAAAAAGTGTTAAAAAATTTATTTAAAAATTGTTTGAAAATTTTAACATTTGGCAGAGGCGAAGCAGGAAATCGCTGAAATTATCTGAACGCAGCTCAATTTGCTTCGGAGGACTTTTGCAGCGCTTACAAGGCGCACACCAACATTTGCTCAAATACTTCTGTTCTCACGACTGGACGCTATGCATTGCCCATGAAACGGTAATTTAGAACAAACCTTTTTTTTTAATTGTTTTTTTAAAACAGGAAAGAATTTTCTAAAACATTTTTCCATTCACCGCCTTCACAGTTCAATGATAATGGAAGACGCGAGTTTTCAGCGTCAAAGGAAATCTCATCAATTGAATGGACGCTTGCAGCGATTCCTGACTTCGAACTATTCAAAATGACTTCCATGCTCCAGACCAATTCCACGGTGCGTTTCTTCATGTCAGCGATGCTGATACTGTGGAAGTTGGTATCAGCGATGTTAGGTTTAGGCTGTGCAGCGATGGGGCTCGCGAATCGCTGTCGCAGGGAAGCAAACAGTGATTTCCAAAGGTCAGCGACGTATATAGCAAAAAATTTGAAAAGCGTTCTTTGCGAATTCTAAAATTCAGTGGTTGAGATGCTTACAATCAAATTCTAAAATCCAAATTTTTAAAAATTAATATTTAAACACAATAATTCAAAATGTTAATGTCCTAATCCTTAACAACGAATGAATATCACATAAAACAACCCATCAGAGTTCCAGACGGAGCTGAAATTAAAAATTATATTATATCCCAAATCTGAAGTTTCCAAAATTTCGCCATTTTGAATTACAAAGCTGCCAGCGGCGCACAATTGATCAATTTGCATACTGTGAAAATTTTGATTAAAATCAAATAGCAATTAATTAATTATTAATGAAACTTAATTCGCAAGTAATTATTGAGTAATTACACGCTGATTGACTTGAACACTGTGAGTCACACACAAAATATTTCACTAATAAGAAATAAAACATTAGCCAAAAATGAGATGACGTGCCCAAGACGTGCCCAAATTGTGCCCAACGCGTGCACCAGCCGTGCCGAAGACGTGCCCAAGGCGTGCCCGAGGCGTGCCGAAGACGTGCCCCAGGCTTGCCGAAGACATGCCCCAGGCGCGCCCAAGACGTGCTCACAATTTACGATAGTTTAAATTCAATCAAAAAAACTTGAAAACAGAAAAAAAAGGCGCTTAGCAGCGATTTGCTCGGGACAAAATGGCACTGGAAGTGAAGCGGAGGCACGTAGCAGGTGGTTTGAGAACAGAAGAATTGATTGACGTTGATTCTAAATCGCTGGTGATATGCCTTCGGTTTGATCCTAATAATTCCTGAGTAAGAGAACAGAAATTTTTATTTTCTGCGATTCCTAAAGCGCTGCACTCTACTTGCGTCGTTACTTCGCTGCTGCTCAAATCCACCTTTTGCCAAGTAAAGTAAAATTTTCTACAATTAAACTCCAATGAAAATTAATCGCAGTTAAAATAATTTAAATCCCAACTAAACCATTTTTATTTATAGTTAGTCTCAACGGGAAAAATCACTAATTTCTCCACACTGCCGCTCTCGTATAATTTTTTTAAATCTTTTTTTTTATTCCTAAACACATTTTCAAATCAGCGATGCAAGAATGCTGCGCACCTCTCGTATGGCGTGAACACAGTTGATACAGCACTCCGCCAGGCATCAATTAGAATATTTGAGATTTGATTTTGATAAAGACAAATTTGATAAGTATAATTTTTGAAAAAATCTTAGCAATTACGTTTCATTAGGAATTAATTATTTGCAATTAAATAATATTAATAGCTAAATAAAAGAAAATTAAATTATTCAATTTGATCTTCGAGGCAAACGGAATCTGGAGTCGAAATTTTCTACATTAGTGTTTCTGACAAAAACTTGAAGTGGCATAAAAGCGATTTTTTTGATAAAATAAAAAAAAATCTCATCATTTTCGAAAATATGTTTTTTTTTAAATATAACCGCTTAATATAATTATTGTTCTAAATAGTTTTTTTTTCACTAATAGAAAATGATGGAAATAATAATTTTGAACTATTTTGTTTTGTGTGACGAGAACCCAATACTGCTAATTCTTTTTATTTTTATAAAGTTTTTAATACAATAATTTGACTCGAAGTTAATCAGCGCTTGGCAGCAATTGACTCGGAACTTCAAAAGGAGTGCACGCAGTGTACTTTGTAGTTTGAAAAGAGAAACAAATTGACGCTGACAGCAAATCGCCGAATAGCAGCACATAACAGCGTTTCAGCTCCGTAGAAGGCCAGATCCCAAGAAATACTTCAACCTAAAAGTTGAATTTTCAGCGAATACTGAGCCGTTGCACTCTACTACTTACTTGTTACTACTTACTTAGTTTACTTGGTTTAAATCCACCTAAAAAGTCAAAAATTAGATACAGATACAGAACTGAATCACTTTGAAAAGCGATTTCTAGAGAAGTGGAGAATTCAGCGATTGAAAAATGGAAATTTGGAAATCGGATTTTGGATTGCAATTTTGCGTAAAAGGAAAATTGAAGTACAATTGAAGTTAAAACTGAATCACAATCATGATTTAAGTAGAATTAAAACATTACATAGTGTAATATCCTTCGATTATGCAGCGCTGATGCTTCCGTTCCGTGTTCCAGCGATGCGGCCAATCAGCGTTCTGCAGCGCTTCGTACCCACGTATACCACTTTGACCTATTCCGAACATACCACTTCGAAATCTGGTTTTGTAGTTTTAACACAAAAGGTTGAACAAAATTATTTGTTCTAAACAATTGGCTTTGAGATGTATTCAAAATTTTGTAAATTAAAATTAATTCTTAACTAAATTAAGTTTCTGATGTGTACCTACATCGAAATGTCGGTTCAACACGAGTTTTCAATGTATACATCAAAAAATAGTAATTAGTTGGGAATTTGGATGTTGTTTTTTTAAATTTTTATGTACCTATCAAAATTTTATGGGAAAGTCAAATGAAATCGAAACTTTGATGTACGCATATCGAAAACTCAAACAAAATTGAAATTTCTGTGTATATTAAAATGTACTTATTGAAAGGAATAATAAAATTCATATTTCGAATTAGTGGTCCGCAACTAAAGTATAATGCGCGAATTTGATTTAATATACTGGAAAAAACTTCTGATGTGTTTTTCGGAAAATCTTGCGGAAATTCAGCCGTGATTTCCATTGTTTCAAAAGGGGAACCCTTCAATATTTGAAATTCAAAGTTTTAAAAAAAATTAAAAAAGTTTATATATTTTGAAACAAATTTCTACCAAAGTTATTAGTTTTTGGTTGTGACCTTTTGATGTGTTGGGGTGAAACCACGTGCTACAGTTGAAAGACTTCCCATGTTAGTTTCGGGATTTTCATAAACAATAGGATTTGATTCAGGCAGGCAAGCATAAGCAGCGTGGTTTCCAGTGCCAGCGATTGAAGCACCAGTCTCGCCGAAAGCGCTTCTAGTACATTTTTTTGAGAATTTAAATTTTATAATCACACAAGCGGAAACCATACACCTATACAACACTTTGTTTTTAAAAAAAAAAAAAATTGTACACAATTCCAAACGGCGTTGATTCAAAAATTCAATTTATTTCAAGGTTAAAATAATTGTAATATACCAAAAACTGCAGAATTCCAGAAAGCGTGAAAATTAGACTTTTTTAACTAACATGTAAACCGTAAGTATAATTATAGCTTAATCACTATATTTGAATACGCACCAGATTTGAATGACGCTGAAATTTTTGACAGGGCGTGACTAAATGACCTCGATACACTGATTGGACAACGCTCCAGCAAGCACTAAAGTTGCTTGAAGCGTCACGCCAGTGCTCCGGACCCTGTAGAAATCTTCCGTACTGACTCGAATATCTCAGGAAGGAAGAGTCACTCGGGTAGCCATCTCCAGCGGGAGGGGTGTCACATCCTTGTATTTTAGCGTTTTCAGCGCTTTGCTGAAAATTGGAATGCTGCGAAGCTGCAATCCAACTTGTTGAAGCGGCGATCCCCAAGGAGGAACGCTAGGCAACGCTTCGCGCTTTTCAGCGCTTCAACACTTTGTGAAGCACAAGTTTTTAATTTATTTCAAATTTTATCCTTAGTTAAACTTAAATATGTAGTTAGACAAGCTTAAACAATAAACTAGAAAAGTTGTTTTTTAATCATTTTTTTTCTAAAAATCAAATACAAAAAAAAATGTGTGGTTCCCTACACGCAACCAAAAATCTGCAGAAAATGTGCTTAATGATTTTACGAATTTTTCTGATCGTCATGCATAAGCATTATACTAAATAATTATTTAATCAGGTAAATTAAACTTAGTCAATTGCCAATTAACCTACCTGGACTAGAAAAGGAGTTGCACATGAATCTTGAAAGATCACAATAGTTGCATTTGTCTTTGTAAAGTCCAGCGACGGATGTATGCGCTGACAAAACTTGAGAAAGTCTCTGTACAAGCAAAACGATGAGTTTAAAATACCGAGTGAATCACAACAAATGCTTACCAGTTTTTACCAAATTAGTTAATTGTAATTAACTAATTAATTAAATGGATAATGAGTCTTGTCAATTTAGAGACACCGTGCGTCCTGATCTTATGAGACCTGATTACAAAGTGGCCACTGCGTCGTAGATTCCAATTAAACGGTCCGCCAACGGTTTCGAGTACAAAAAAATTTCTGTCACCAAAATATTCATGGCCTTGCAACTCATGGATTCTACCAGAATTCGCTTCCACTGTTTTCCAAATTTTACGCTTCGCTTCTCCGCCTACACAAGTTTGATTTGCAAGTATTCAAAGTAACCAAGTTAGTTTTGTGACCTATGAAAAACCTATAGAATTGCAGACGGCACTGAAATTAAAAATTTAATTGTTTCCCAATCGGCAATTTCCGCAAAAGTCAGCCATTTTAAATTGCAATTTTGCCAAAAGTAAAAATAAAGTACAGTTAAAATTTAATTATATTAAGACTTAATCGTAATTAAAATAGGATAGACAATTACACCAATTTAATAGTAAACCTTAACGGGTTAACTTATAAATTTTTTGTCACCCTCTCTTTCAAATTTTGAAAACCGGAACGTCAAATTGTTAAACTTGCTAAGTTTCGAAAAATCATTTCAAAAACAGCAAAAGCATGCGGCAGCGATTTTAGCGCCGTTTCATACCCTTCTCCAAAGAGAAAAGTAGATTTGCCAGCCACAAATTTCTAGCGATTCTCAGACCGTGCGCTTCGGATGACTGATTGCGGCTGAATGGTTTATGCTCGTGTTTTGCACAAAGGCACTAACAGATCTTGCTCGTTTTAAAACTTGGACGAGTGTACCGAACTGAGCTAGCAGAGAAAGCGTTTGGAGGTGTGCGCATCATTACCGCCATTTAGCCTCAAATCAGCGTCTTGTTTCAGCGATCAGCGATAAGAACCAGGTGCACTTTCGAATGGAGTGAACATGGTTGATCCCTAAAGAATTTGAAAATGAGGATTCTTGGCGCTGATTTAGAGCTCAAGGACAGCGGCGCACAATTCATTTATTAGCAAGTTACAAAGTTAAAGTAAAGTCTAATTAGCAATTAATTAATTCATAATTAAATAATCGAAGAAGTTTCCAGGTCTACTCTGGATCAATAAGTGTAGGATCAGGATTTTAAAAATACAAGTTTGAAGCGGCACAAAACTGACTCATTTAATAAAAAAATTTTTTTATCAATTTCTAAAAGATAATTTTAGAAATTATCTCTCATTGTTCTAAAATTTCAACTTTTCAATTTTAAAATTATGAGAATAGTTATTTTTGAACAACTTTTTTTTGTCTTGAGATCCTACTTCTGCAAATGTTTTGCTTATTCTTAAAAAATATTTTGAATTCTGTTTGGCTAGCCCTGAATCAGCGCTCAACCGCGACTGCCTCGTAATGGCACTGGAATTGTAAAGGCAGCATGTGAGCAGATTATTTGAGTGCAGAAGAACGAATATACGCTAATTGCAATTTGCCAATTGCTGGAGACAAGCTCATTTCATGGTCACGTTCCTGTGACATTTTGACTGCAGCGAATGGGCTAACGATCGCTGAGTTTCCCTTTTCTAAAAGAGTAAGTATGAATGCTGGTAGGCAAACAGCGCGATTTCTAGCATCAGCGATCGAAATTCAGCGATTCAGACACCGATCCCGACAAGTCCGTTTAGGGCTACACTCTTCTTCATTCACATATGTCAAACTGCATAAGATTGCTACGCTGAAATTCCGAATAATTCCGTTGCCGTCATCCAATTCAATTTTTTCAGAGGTTTCTAATCCCTGCATTTTTGTTTCTTAAAACAACTTTTTATTCTCCGCTTTCGCAGGTCTGTGAAAAGCCGATCATGCGCAGTTCAGCGGTAATGCAAAACGCTAGCGTTTTCCGCGCCTAAGGGAATTTCAAGAGTTGCAATGACGCTTGAAGCGATTCTTGAATTCGAACTTTTAAAAGTTCACAGTGCGCTCTTCTAAGCCAGCGATCTTGAATAGCATGAATTACCATTAGTAAACAAAAATTAAAATAATATCAACACCAACCGCACGAATCTGTTCGGAATCTAAACTAATCAATGCAAAATCCCTGTCCGGAGAATTTTGTCCACGTGAATGGCGTTTAATCGCTTTTGAAACGCTGCGCTGAAGCTTCCGTTTCTATTTCCAGCGACAGTATAAATCAGCGCTGCTTCATAGCCGTTTCTACAACTTTGATCTATTTCGTTTCTATTTCAAACCAAGCAAAATTTTTGTATCTTATTCTATGCAATTCTATGTGTCGACTACAAATATTGTTGAGGCATCAACGCTTCGCTTCAATGACAATCCCATCTTAATTCTCAACGAAAGTCCTGGTCAAACAGAAATATATAACAGCATATTTTGAAATTTAGATTAAAAAAATTGTTTCAAAAATATACCAGAAGGACTTTGCTCTGGAAAATTCAGCGAGTGAGACAACGCTTAAAGTCGCATTCCATTTTTTTTTTCAAAAATTTTCAAATTTCGAAAGGTTAATCACATGAGAGTAAAAAACTAATTTCTCATAAAAAAAAAAGCAAAATGCGATTCAAAAATTCAGCAATTGAGAATTTCCCGTTAGCAAATCCGACATCGCTTCCAATCAAGTTGTAAAAAAATCGAAATATTTGAATTTCGGGCGTTGCGGATCCTAATTTTATACCTAAAACCAAAATTCTCTTAAGTTTAACTACAAATATAAGTTAATCAAAATTAAAATTCCAATTAAAGAATTTTTAATTTTAGTAATCAAAGGAATAATTCAGAAATTTCATCACACTGCCGCTCTCGTTTAATTTTTTCAGTCTTCATTTTCCTTTAAAAAAAAAACACATTTTCAATTATTCCAAAACTCTAAAATCAACTAAGCAGAATTCTTTTAGCATTAAAGTCGTCCAGCGATGCAAGAGCGCTGCGCACCTCTCGGATGAGACAGTTCGAAACTGAGATTCAGCGCTCAAGGACAGCCGCGCACAGTTCGTTTAGTAAGCTACGAAGCTAAAGTTAGCTCTAATTAGGAATTAATTAAGTAATTATATACTAATCGAACAAATTCCGCCAACTTTATGCTTTTGGCCAAGATGGAATCTAGAGGAGCAACAATTTTGAGAAATTCTTTAAAAACCTGTTTTAAAACGTTACCAAGAGATCTCCCGGGTTACAAGACTTTTGTGCATCACACGCGAATCGAGGTGCTTTCACTATAGACAATGAAAATTTCTTACGGCAATGTCACTCGGCTGAGCAAACGCTGTTTCGATTCTTCTCTCTTGCTGTGTCAGCGATCAATTTTGCCTCATGCCTCGTTTTTCTTTTTTTTCTTCTCAAGTCTTTACAAAAATTTTTAACCTCCTTGCGATGTAATCGAAAGATTTTTTTAATAACATTTTTAGTAGGATGTTTTAAAATTTGTTTTACTAAGATTTGATTTTAATGATGAGAAGCAAATTCGACACAAATTTTTACTCTTCTAAAATTGTTTCGGGTGAAAATGGCACTAGAGCTGGAGCGGTCTGGGAGAGTTTAAAAACAAATTAACGCTGATTGCAAATCGCTGAAACGCTGGAGATATGCATTCTATTAAAATCAAACCATTATCATCTTCCTGTGCCATTTTGCCCGCAGGAACGAGACTCAAAATCGCTAAACAATGATGTAGATTCAGGATGTAATCGCGTGGAAGCAAATTTTGAGAAGCGTTTTTTGAGAATTTTGAAATTTTTGCTGATTCTAAAATTCAGCGATTCCTGACACATTTTTTTTTATAAATTGTTTTCATCAAAATACAAAGAGAGACCTAGACGAAGCTAAACAAAGAATTATTTTCATATGAAGATTAGTCACAAAATTCCAGACGGAGCTGAAATTAGACATTTGCCTAAATTTGCCAAACAAGTACAAACTTCTTTAAATCGCAATTACATAATTAGAATTCGTTAAATTATTTTACTACAGCTTTGTAGCTATTGCTGTTAGCTATACAACGAATTATTTTCTCGTGAAAAAAATCCTACACAATTCGTAGCGGCGTTGAATTAAACACTCAAATTGTTTAAAAATCGAATTTGCAATTGCCAAAATTTCGTCAATTGCAATTTTGCATAAAAAAGAAAAACTCTATAAAATTGAACATTTAAAGTATTCCAATTAAAAGTTAATCAAAATTCAAACT
The DNA here is from genome assembly GCA_034694865.1 of Bilobella braunerae. Taxonomy (NCBI): domain Eukaryota; kingdom Metazoa; phylum Arthropoda; class Collembola; order Poduromorpha; family Neanuridae; genus Bilobella; species Bilobella braunerae. The sequence continues at coordinate 9,508 of JAQFYP010000171.1, forward strand.
TAAGTACAATTCAATCCCTAATGCAATCACTGATTAAGATCGTAACATGGTAATGCTGAACAGGGCTTTACAGAAATTTTTTTAAATATACTTTTAAAAATTTTGAAATTGCTTCATATTCAGTCAGCGAAAGATCTAAAAGGCTGAAATAAATTATAATGACAAAAACTGCAGAATTCCAGACAGCGTGAAAATTTGACCCTGTAGAAATCCTTCACTGACTTGGATATCTCAGGAAGGAAGAGTCTCGGGAAGCCATATCCAGGAGGAGTGGATTTCAGCGTTTCAGCGCTACGCTGAAAATTTAGGTGCAGCGTTTAAGCGCTGATGCGGCGTTCCCCAAGAAGGAGCGCTTTCGCAACGCTTCCGCTCTGTTTCTTCGCAACATTCCTTTAACGTAAAATTGCTTACGCTAAATACAAAGAGTTTCAAAATTACTGTTAAGATAAGAAGTTGTACACAAATTGATTTCCTTAAAAGCTAGCTCTCAAGTATCTTCCTTCAGTTTTGAGTGAAAGGTAACATTCAATCTTTTGAAGCGCATGGTATATTTTCGTGAAATTAGGTTTACTTACCAGTAACAAATTCAACGCTTGTTTGTATTTTGAACAGCGTGGCCAATCACGGCGCGTTGAAACTGAAACGTTTTTCTTCCTTCAATGGTACTTAATTAAGTGCTCAAAATTTATGAATTTTAGGTTTAAATGCAGAAACAACTTTTCAATCTTAACATTTACATTTAGCATTTAGTAAAATCACGTGAAATTTGTTTATTTAAATTTAAAACGACTTGAAACAGTCATCACGTTTTAAAATTTAAAACTTTTTTTTTTTCAAAATTTAGAAATTATATTTCATATTGCGTCATTTTGTTGACCTTCACTTCAAAAATAAAGTGATAATAAAAGTAATAATTTTGATAAAAAAGATCATATCAATTATGTCTAATTACTAATTAATTAATTAACGGTTAAATATTAATTAAAAACGTTCTAACCATTCAAATCAGATTACAACGATATAATGGAATCTGGTAGCACCAATTTTTATCCTGGTTTTGAAGGCAGAGAACCTAAGTGGCACAAAAGTAATCCCAATTTTTTCTATTATGAATTATTTTGAATTTGTTGTTCAGTATACTAAATAATTCAAATTTAAATTTAAAAAATGAGAATGTCGTCCTGTCAATATATGTAATATAATAATAATAATATAATATAATCAATATATATATATATATAATATATATTCTTTCAATTCCTTTTTATATGTCGAAAAGTTTTGAATTCGAAATATTATTTAGTTTGACTAGACTTCAATCAGCGCTTGGCTCCTAACACATTGGCACTGGAAGTGAAGCGGACGCATGTAACAGCTTGATTGAGAGCAGAACAAATTGACGCTGATTGCAAATCGCTTGATATAAGCCCTCGGTCCTAAAAGAGTATTATTTGTAGGAGTCATAGAGCTGGTAATCGCTGAATTTTTCTAAAAACAACTTTTCACTCTCCTGCACATGCGCAACTAAACGGTCATGGGGAACGTCTAAAGCACCAAATGCAATTTCAGTTTTATCGAAACACAATCTGACGAACCACAATTAACTAATTAATTAGTTAAATAATTAGTTGATTATCAATTAGTAAACTTTAATTAAACTTAATTAGCCTTTAATTCACCTATTAAAACTCGAGAGCTAGCCAATTAAAACTACAATTTGAAACCCTAGCCTCCTGGAGATTTTCGTCCAGGTGAACGGCGCTTCGTCGCTTCTACAGCGTTGAAGCTCCTTTTTCATTTTTAAGCGTTCGTAGTCACGTCTATGACTTTGAACTGTTTTGAGCAAAGCACTTCCAAGACAAATTTTGAAAAATTGAAACAAGAAAATGTGTTCTAAAAATGTACTTTATGTATAAAAGTATCTACAAGAAATACTGTGGAGCCATCAGCGCTCGATCAGACATGAACTGGGATGGCGGAGAATGCAAAGTTGTTTTAATACACGAAGCATCAGCGACTGAAATCTACAACAAAATAACATTCCCTGGCTATCGCTCAAAGTAGTTTTCAAAAATTTTTTAAAATAAGCAATATTTCAAGATTTTGAATTCCTGACCTTTTCAAGCTGTTCTACATTTTTAACTGCAGTTCACTGTTTCAAGCTTCAAGTTTCCCGCTCTTACAAGGTCCCCTCCGAGGTGAACCTGAATTTGACTCTCGTTAAACCGCTTCTTCAACCCAGCAGCGCTGAAAGCGACTTCAACAGCGTCTAGCACTGGAAAGACACTCTGTCCCTTTAATTCATGTCAGATTTTCAGCGATAATAAATCAACGCCCAGTTGCACTTTGTCCGTTACAAAGCTCCGCCCTCTCAGAATCCAACAGCGCTGCGAAATCCCATTCACGTCAAATCAGCGCCAAGAATTCCCGTTCTCATTTCAAAGCGAAGATCAGAACAGGAAGCAGCGCAAGCGCAGCTTCAAGCACTAGACTTAAATTCAGCGGTTATACTGTGTAAAAAATTCATTTCAAAAGTATTTTTAAAAAAATAAACATTTGAGATGATTTTTAAAACTTAGAACAATTTCCGTAATAGCCAGAACAAGAAGGAGCGCAAGCGTCACGCTAAAATTTTCTTCCACGACAATATCCCAACTGCGACACGGGAGACGCAGCAGCGATTTCCAATGAGGAAGCGTCGCCAAGGATAAAATCGCTGCGCCGACAAGTTCCGGTTGGAATTTCAATGCCCGTCTTTCCGGTGCGCACAATCGCTGATTCTGATCATGAAACTAGGACACGTCACCATGACCTTGCAGCGCACGAGCAGTGATCAATAGTCGAATCGCTGCAAGAATCAGCCTCTTCCACCCTACAATCCTATGTTACACGTTGATCCATTCATCTTGCATTTGTTTATGTAGTTTCTTTGCTGATATTGTTCTGAAAATTTCCTTTCTTTAAAAAAAACTATTTATGTTTTCAAAAAAACATTTTAAGAAAATTTAATGAGATAAGATAAATGTAAACTTTTATTATTTTTATTTTATTGTTTTATTTAAAAAAAAATATTTTCAAATGCATTTGGAAAAAAATATTTCTAAAACGTGACTCATTCAGATCAATGTTATTTAGACGACACACGTATTCTATACCTGTCATTAAGCAATTTTTACTGAGAAAATTACTACCAATACTTAAATGGTGGTTAACTTGTAACTTACTACGTTATTGAAATTAAATGTCATTATATAATTAGTTAATCACAGATGCTAATTAAAAGTTAATTGTCCAACGACACTTACTAATTACCAATAGAAGGTTTAAATTTTCCTACGATATTCAAATAAATGATATAGATATCTTAAGTCTTAAACAAATCTTAGTAACAGTAATTTAGTTTAGTAATCAAAGATGTTACTCTAAGAAACTCAGTCTATGTTGACTAGGACATTGCCAATTGTCAAATAAATCAAATAAATCAATCAAATAAAAATTGCCTTGAAAGGACAATTTTCTGCCCTTTGTCCCAAAATATACAGAGCGTTTCAAAATAAAATTTTACGTTTAAGCTTTACATTGAAATTAACAAATTGACAACTTTCGCAACTACCCAGATAGAATTATACGCTTAGGGCCTACAGAGATTTTTTACTTAGAGGTTTTGGATTTAGATTTCTTTTCTCTTAAAATTTGAAATTTTTTAAAATTTTGCTATTTTTTTTTAAGTTTTCGAAAACTTGCCTTGACACTTCTCTTTTCCGGGGTTGAGCAGAATGTTATTGTCGCTGGTGCAATAGCCGTTGCACACGACGAATTCACAATATCTCAAAATGCACTCGGAATCTGAGGTGCAACCTTGTACTACAGCAACGTAGCAAAAGGAACGCCAAATTTAATATTAAAAACGTTTTCACCTACATTTTTTTTGCGCTTACGACTTTTCGAAATTTCGAAATTTCAAATATTTGGAACAATGATTTCAAAATTGATACTTTTTTATCAAATTATTGCTTTTGCGCCACTTCAAATGTATATCTTCAAAATGATGATCAAAAGTTTATCTTCAGTTATCTTTTATTTAATTTTACGTTTAATTATTAGTTAATTAATTAGTTAATTAGCATTAACTTTAACTTTGCAGCCTGTGAATGGATGAATTGTGCGCCGCCATCATTTAGCGCTGAAAATCTAAAAAAAATCTCATTTTCTAATTCCAACAATGTCTCGCCCCTTTGACTCTGCCCCATCAAAACGTCGCAAAAGAAATTTTGAAAACAGTTTATGACACTGAAATTATGCTGAAAGCAAAAAAAATTGGCCTCATTTTAAGCATTATGCTAATTTCATGAATATCGTATTTGCTTAATTTCAAGCATAACGTATTTCTTAATTTCAAGTAACAAACTTATTTGCTTAATTTCAATTAACAATCTATTTGTGCAATTTCAAGCACAAATAGTTTGCTTGTTTAACTTTTTTTTTCCCTTTTGAAAAATTGTTTCTAAATTGATTCTTTATTTTGGGTTTTAAATTTAACAATTTTTATTGAATATTTTCCTATTCTCTTTTATGCCTTTTTTCATTAAGGTGGATCAAGACCCAAGGCTCGTAGTCCGAGGGGTTAGGACCCTTGTCCTAGCTTTGAGTAGGTACCGAGATCGAATCTCGGCAGCCGCACAAAAAAGTGAGTGGTGTGGTAGTGGTGAGTGGAAGTCTCGACAGTTGCGATCGTGGAGAGTGGGTTTGAGCCGGTATGCGAAAAACAGGGTTCGGCCTTGGTAGATGGAGGTAATTTTAATTTTATCGTTGTCAGTTAGTTTTTTTATTTTACTAATTAATTAATTGCTAATTTAGTTTAATTTGAGTTGCCATGGTATGCTACTGGATCAATTGTGCGCTGCGCTGAACCTCAACCGTGGTCACTTCATCCAAGAGGTGCAAAGCGTTCTTGAATCGCTGAGACTCCGAGTCTCTGCTCATTTCTTTTTAAATCGGGATTTTGAGAATTTTAAAAAGAAAAAATGAAATCGAAAATGCAACAGGATTTAAAATGTTAAAACAAGAGAGCTGCACGTTGAAGAAATGTCTGTGTTCTGGTAGGGATTACGGTGAACTATTTTAATCCGCGATTAAATTTTAATTCTAATTAAGTTTTAATTGTAATTCAATAGCTAATGGTAATAATATAATTGTTTAATTTTAAAAGATTTGTACTTTTTAGGGAAACTTTGCACTTCAAAATGACTTTTGGCAGATTCGGATGATTTCAATATCTTAATTTCAATGCCGAATGAAATTCTGGTAGTTTTTTAGTATGTAAATTTAATTCTTTGTTCAGCTTATTGAGAAAAAAATTTTGAATGTAAGAGGAATCTCAATCACTATGCTTAATTGCTGACACTAGAAATCTTGAAACTTTGCCGAAAAAGATTATTAAATGTAAAAAATATTTGAATTGGGATTTAGATTTTTATTGTGATTAACTTTTAATTTTAGATAAAAATTTGTAAACATAATGGCAAAATCTTGAAATTGCAGATTTGCGAAACAATCAAATTTTAATTTCAACGCCATCTGGGATTCTGGAGGCATTTTTCACAGGAGTTTAAACATTGGCTTAGTTACAGCGGAAGATCTAGCTCTGATTACCTTTATGGTAAAAATTTGAAAATTTTGATTTTTTTTTATACTTTTTATACTTCATAAAACGCTTTATAAAAAAATTATTTTGAAAAGCGATTCCTTAATGACTGGAAAATTCAGCGATTGAGAAATGAAATGGCAGTCAGTGAAACTGTCGACAATCACATTCTGAAAAATAGAAAATTTCATAGTAGCACGACAAAAAGAGCTCATTATTCCATTTGAAACATTTTATATTTTAATATCACAAGAACCTGCAGAATTCTAGACGGCGTAGTAATTACAATTCTATTTCCCGAATCCGCAATTACCAAAATTTCGACAATTTGAAATGTAATTTTGGCAAAAATTGAAATAAACTACGATTACAATAACTCAATTCAAAAATTTGGCTGGAGTAAAGCAGAGGTAGAACATGTCCACTCCTGTTGTTTACTCCCACTGTTTACTGCCATGTCAACTCCGCGATGTTGCCAAGTTTCATCTCTATAGGGAATACCTCTTGCTTTTCTTACTGTTTACTCCCATGTCCCCTTCTGCTGTTTACTTAACATAATATAAAGTTTAAAACTAAATAATAAAAAAATGATTTTTGAAAGAGATATCTGGGAATTCGCCCCTCCTCGCTTTGCTCGTCGAGTTACATTAAATACCCCATGCTACATGCCTCCGGCGGAAGGAGCAACAAAAAAAATCTCGTCACTGAACCAACGATTACCATGATAAGTTAGATGCATTAGATTTAATAGAATTCATAGTGTTTTCATCACTATTTATTAGATTTTATAAAGGCATAGATATCTGGATCTGCAGCTCTTAATATAAGAAGTTCTAGGTAAAAGTAAACAGCAGGAGGGGACATGGGAGTAAACAGTACGAACAGCAATAGGCATTCTTTATAGAGATGAAACTTGGCAACATCGCGGAAGTTGACATGGTAGTAAACAGTGGGAGTAAACAGCAGGACATGTACCACCTCTGCTTTACTCCCGTCAAAAATTTAATTACAATTAACATTTGAACGGAATTAAAACCATTTTATGCTATTACTTACTAGGATAATTCAGAACTTCTATTCCACCTACCGCCCTCAAAATTTTGAAATCTTCAATTTTTTTATTTAACGTCAAATTTTCACTTTTTTAATATTTTTTAAACTTGAACTTGAACAGATCTGAGCAGAGTCTTGCAGCAGCAATTTCAGCGCCGTTCCAAGCCCTTCGCCAAGGAGAGCAAAAAGTAGGAAGCTCAATCAGCGCTTGAATTTGACCCAAACATCAAAATGGTTGGCCAGCCGCTAATTCCCAGCGATTTTTAGACCGTGCGCTGCGGATCGCTGAATACGCTTAAGGGTCTATACTCATCCGTTTGGCAAAACTAACAGACGCTGGATTCTGCTCGATCGGAAATTTGGGCGAGTACGAGCTTGTAGAGAACGCGTTTTGAAGGGTGCACATCATGGTCAACGTTACCACCTTTTTGCCTCACATCAGCGCTTTCATCCATTCAAGAACTCTGCTCACCTTTTGGATGTAGTGAGCGCAGTTGATGCAGCAGATCGTAGAATTCGAAAAAGAAGATTTTTGACGCTGATTCAGCGCTCAAGGACAGCGGCGCACAATTCATTCATTCGTAAGCTATTCAAGTTACGTCTAATTAGCAATTAATTAATTAGTAATTAAATTAACCCCAACGGTGAAAACTAACCTGTTCTTGAAAAGGTGTGCTGTTTTTTTAAACTAACCAGAAACATTGTTAAGGACATCTTTCTGTTATTTTTTTTTGTGTACAACGTTTTAGCTTGACATTATTTTTGAAAATCTCTGTATCTTTTCGTCGCATGAGCGCAGCATCACTTAAGCGTTGAAACGTTTGAAGACGCTGAAATTCAAGAGTTACTCCCCTCCTGAATATGGTTTTTCGAGTGACTCTTCCTCCCTGATATATCCGAGTCCGTACGAAAGATATGGACTGAGTTTGGAGTATTGGAGTGACGCTTCAAGCGATTTTAGTAGTGACAACAGCGACAGAGCCTGAAAGTACTGAAAAAATCGGAATTTTTCACCACCTGGAACGCTCCTCAAACGGCTGGAGTCAAATTAATTTCACCGCCAATCAACGTATCGAGGCCGCTTAGCCCCTCCCAGTCAATACAAATTGCAAAACTCAGCGTCACTGAAATATGACGCTGAAATGGACAACAAATGGGATTTGCAGCGATCTTGAAAACATCGATTTCCCTCCGAGTCGGAATATTTAGAACAAAATTATAATATAAATTTAAAAGCTCTCGAAAATCAAACCAGCGCGCTCAAAATAACTTTCCAAAATATGGGTCGGAAGTTAATAGCATATATCAGTAGCGGTACAGCAGCGATTCAGCGCAGCGCCAAGCTTCGAACTTTACAAAAATTTAAGTTAGACCGATTGTTAGACCAGATTGACTGAAGAGAACAACATAAAGCCAATAGCGCCCATCAGCTTCATCTCCGACCACGGCATTATACAATTTAAACAATTTTGCAACGGTGAGCTCCTTATCCAAGTAGCGCCACTCAGGATCGGAATACTGAATAAAATTACATTTATCTTAAAAGTTGCACCATTTAAGTAAATAGTTGTAAATTACGTAAAATGAATTGTTTAAAACAATGAGCGATGACTTTGAAAATTATATTTTGGAAATCGATAATTTTTTTTTCATCAAAAAAGCACTTCTGTGCCACTTCAAATTTGTTTCTTCAAAATTGTTCCAAAACTTCTTGCTCTAGATTCTAATTAATTTCTAATAAATTAAGCTAATTAATTTAAATTGAATTTTCATAAGATGCGAATCGAACAATTGCGCCGCAGGCAAAGTCGCAATTCATAATGGTGAACTTTTGGAAATTGTAAACTCGGGAAACATTTCAACTTTTAATTGCATCGGCGCCTGCGCGCTGAATTTTGTTGACTAGGGCATTTGCCAATTGTCAAATAAACAAAATCGCTTGAGCGCTGAATCCCAGTATTCCAGCGTTGAAAACGATGAAATTGCCCCTATTATTCCCCTCATTCTGGATATGGCTCCCGGGTGACTCGAGTATATTTGTGAGATATCCGAGTCAGTAGGAAGGATATCCGGAGTTTCCAGAGCACTGGAATGAGGCTCCAAGCGATTCGAACGTTGGCTACAGCGAGTCCATGCCATTATGTAGACAAAATAATGTCGACATTAATAATTTCGACAGAATAATGTCGACAGAATAATGTAGACAGCGTAATAACTTCGACACCGGAAAAATGTAGACATTGTAATAATGTCTACATTAACAACGTAGACACATAAAAATGTAAGCAGTTTCAATTTCAACACTTAAAAAATTTCGACCCCTTAGAAACCAAATTTATTATGTTTCTTGTTTATTATTTATACAATCTTTCAAAAATTGCTCAAAATGTAAGTGTTTTATAACTGCATGGCGAAACACATTTAGAAAACTTCAACCTAAAAACCTAACCCGAAAATTTCAAACCTAATAATAAACCTATAAACCAAAACCCAAAAATCTGAAACTGAAAACTTAAACCAAAACCTAAAAGCGAAAAATAAAAGCAAAACCTAAAACCAAAACTTCAACACCCAAACCTAAAAACCTAAAGTTAAAAACCTAAACCAAAAAGTTTAAAACTGAAAAACTAAATCAAAATCCTAAAAACTGAAAAAGTAGCTCATTAACAAACGAAAAAATGTATAAATAAATGTAAAAATTTATTTTTTATTTTTTATTGCCGCTAAAGTAAAATTTTATGTAACAAGTAAAAAAGAGAAAGGCATTCGAGCGCTTGTGAAAACAGCGATTTTTCTACCATGTTTCAGAATAATTGGGTTAATTGCAGCGGTGTCATTGACAAGGCTGCAATTTGTCTTTAATTACTTCAATTAGTCTTTAATTGTTTAAAATAGTTAAAAAAATAGAATTTGATAGTGCTTTGTTGGGATTAGATTAAAGTTGTAGAAGTCACCAAGAAGCGCTGCAAAGCGCTGATCGGTCACATCGCTGAAAATAGAAACGGAAGTTTGAAAATTTGAGTTGGCAATTTGAAAAAGTTGAAAACAAGAATCGCTTCCAAAATTTCAAGCGCCAATGTAACTCTTGGAATCCCAATTGACACTAAAAGCGTTGCGTCTTCCACTACCATTGAACTTTTTTTCAAAAAACTATAAATGAATTTCATTATTTTTATTGATTTTTTTTTCAATTTTGAAGGTAAGGTAAGTTTTGAAGAAGAAAGCGTAATTTTACCGGAACGAGTTACTACAAAAATACTCCATATTTTGCGGCGCGCGACTCGAGTAGAAGTAAAGTATTTCTACAGTGCATTTTGCGCCTCCTCCTAGCAGCAATTCTGTGTTATAAAGCGCTAAATTGTAAATTAAAAAAATATACTCCAATCTTCTTTTTTAAAATTTAAGCCTGTTTTCTAACTATATTTCGAACAAAGTGGAGATTTCAAAAATTATGTTTTCAAAATTAATACGATTTTATTATAAAAAAAAATCACGTTTCTTACACTTTTCGCTACCCAAAACTCATCTACAAAAAATCGTTAGTTTAAGACGTCCGCCTCCTGGCAAAATATAGCATTGAAGTGATGTTGGTTAATATTTACACTTTTATTTATATTTTAATTGTGATTAAGTTTTAATTTGACTATTAAAAAAATGTGGAGTTGGATTTTATCTTAAAGGAAAATTTGTATCCAGAATAGGAAGATTTTGGAAATTGCAAGTTCAAGGAATATTCGATTTTCAATTTCAACGCCGTCTGGAATTTCACAGTTTTTTTCTATACTGAAAGTCAGTTTAACTCAGATTACAAAAAAAATTTACAAAGAAATTTACAAAGAAATTTGTTGACACCAATAACCATGTTTATGATCGCTGACATGAACGAACGCACCGTAAAATCGCTGGAATTAGTCTAGAAACTTGAGGAATTCACAGTGAAGAATCGCTTCAAAACTTTCCAGCGTTAATAAAGATTTACAATTTATTTTGCCGCTTAAAACGCTTTCATTACTGTTGAACTGCGCCTGATCAACCTTACGGCGAACTGCGAAAACGGTGAATGGAAACGGAAATTTGTTTTCGAAAACAAAAATTCAGCTGAAAGCTGATTTGAGGCAAAATGGCGGCAACGCTGAAAATGAAGCGCACGCCTCATGCAGCATTTTCTATATAAGCTTTTTTGTATACTCGCCAAATTTTTCCAACGATTCAGAGTAAAAAGTTGAAAATATTTCTGTATTATACTGGTAAGACTTACCGCGAAGTATTTTTTTGAAAAAATTGGCATTTTCAATACATTTTAATTATTTAGAAAAATTAGCAAATATTTCAAAAATTATCTTATTATATTTTTTTCAAAAGTTCAGTTTTGTGCCACTTTAATTGTTCGTCTTCGAAACACAAATTTTTTTTTTATAAATCATTCAAACAAATTTTTTTTTAGCCAACAATTTATTACAAACTCTACATTATTATTTTAAAATTTTGAAAAATCAGAAATTAGAACTGCAATGAATGCAAACGGTGTCGCTGTCTCAATCGCTGAATTTTCAAATTCGCAAGGAATCGCTTATCAAGGTTAATCTGTTCTATACGCCGCTGTCACTGAAAATAAATGCTTGAATCATCACCTCATCACCTAGTGATTTAAAAAACGAAAAACACAGCGATGGAAGCCCCATGCAACAAAAATGTCACCGTGTAATGTCATTTTCCAGCGATTCAGCGATTTGTAATCCGCGTCGATTTATTTTTTTACTCCCGGAATACGTAATCGCAAACTGCACTTCCGCTGCCATTTTCTTTTGACACAAACGCTGCGAGCGCTGATTCTAATCTAGTTAAACTGAATTAAGTTCCGGATTCAAAATTTGCAAGGACAAAATACAACAGCAATTGCAGAATAGGATACTCATCATTAACAAAAAAAAATTGTTTAAAGAAAGAACACCCTTTACGTGTCTTTTTTTTTAAATTTAATCGTTTGAATTTTTAGAACAATGAGCCATAATTTCAAAAATTCTCTTCTTGAAATTGATACGATTTTCTTGTTTTAGAATATCACTTTTGCGCCACTTTGAATTTATATCTTAAAAACTCGTACTCAAATTGTTACTCCAGATTTGGTGGTGAATTATTATAAATTGACTGTAAGCCAAGTAACGACGGTCATAATATGTAGCGCTTCACTGAGCGCTGAGAATGCATTTTTTTTGTTAAGCTCTTCTTCGAAGGGCTATGGAGTTGAAAACGCTGGCAATCGCTGCGGCTGCAAACCACCCAATTTGAGAGATATTTTTTGAGAAAGGCTTTTCAGAAACCATGTGCTGATTTAAATGAGATTTGGAAAAAAATTGGTAAAAAAAATCTAAATAAAAAAGAGTATTTTTTACACTTTAAAAAAGTATTTTTTACACTTTAAAAGAGTGGCAAGTTGAATAAATTTTTACCCCGGTGAAGATTATAGTGAAATATTTTAATAAGTAATTAAATTTTAATTGTATATTTATATTGAATATTTCTTCCAGGCCACGGAACTCTTCCGAGTGAGGTAAATGCGCTTGAGCTTTGAGCAAGAAAGTTCTATTTTTTTGTTTAAATTTACGATGTTTTAAATCAACTTTTTAAAAACTCTAGAACTTTGATTTTGAGAATCAAAGTTTAAAAAAAAATTAAACTTAACCATGAGACAAAATCGCTGCGCTGAGACTGGTCACTGGCACTTGAAATCAGCGTTTAGCTCAACCGGGTGGCATCACCCTGGTAAATATGCAAATGATAGTGAAAAGCTCTTTAAATCATATGACGGTGAACCTTGTAGCTGGGAGCAGAAATCCCATGGCATACTTTGAAAACAGATTTTTTTAATGAGTTGTTTAAAAAAATTAAGCGTTTCTAAATCTCTGTTTAAACAGGACGGTTTTGCGTTTGGTAGTCAAGATAGGATCACATTTAAAGTGATGCTCCAGCGTCCTTTTGTCATCTATTCAAGCGCTGATGGCTGCACAGAATGTGTAGTAGATACTTTTTTAATAATAAAGTATTCATTTAAAACTGAAAACAGAAATTTGTAACAATTTTTTATTCACACCTGTTTTAAATAGTTAAAAAAGAGCTGATTTGAAAGTGCTTGTTCAAAATAGGTCAAAATGTTAGATGTAGCAAGGAAATCAAATTCGCAAAATCGCAAATCGCTGGTTGTTGACATCGCTGGAATGATACGCAAGCTTCAGCGATTCAGAAGCTAAACGCCTTAAGTTTATTGATTCCTAATTATTTAATTATTGCTAAGAATTAATCTTTGCAATTGCAGATTCGGGAAATAATCGAATTTTAATTTTAACGACGCCTGGAACTTTACAGGACATTTGCAGGGTTTGACGCTTCCAATTTTTTGAGGTCAAACAACAATTTGGTTTTTGTGATTTTTGAGGATTTGATATTTTTGAAAATTCTGAAAGTAATTGGAAGCAGTATCGACGGTTTCACTGACGGTCATTTCTTAATCGTTGGACTTTCGAATCCCCAAGAATCACCTTTTCAAAATTTGTCCATTCAACGTTGCCGAAACTGGAAGTTTCATATTTAAAATTTGCAAATTTCATAAAAGTTTTGAAATATAGCATTTTTTAATTTCAACTCTAGTTTACTTTACTTAGAAGAGAGTCAATTAAATTTAACTATAATTAAAATTGAAACAACGACTTTTTAGGTAGATTTGAGCATGAGCCATAATGTTTAAGTCTCCTTGGAATCTGAGCTGAAACGCTGCTAATCGCTGCGGCTTGCTGGAAACTTTTGAATAATTTCTTCTAGGCCATGGTGCTCTTCCGGATGAACTACTAGCAAGAAAATTTCAAATATTTTTTTTAGAAACGGACAGTAAGCAAACTAAGAACAGGAATAAAGTTTTTCAATTTTTCAAAATCTAAAAGAAATAAAGCATTTGGATGTCACGCCGTTGATGATTTACATGTAATGGAACACTGCAAAATTCAACATCTTCAGTTAGTCTGTTGTTTATATTGGTTTGTTAATTTTTTGCAAAATTCAATTTGTTTAAAAAATACTAAATTTTTTGATACAGTCGTGCGCTTGATGCTTAATTTTTCTGCCTTTCTATTTGAAGGTACAAGTTGAGCTCAAGGACATATTCCGACCAATCAGAAAAGAGTTCTAGGCTCTATTCACTTCGACCTTTTGCCGAGATGCAAATTCGAAATTCCTGGGTCGCGTGATGACATGCTTTGCAAATCGACGCTGGAACAAATTCGTTATCTATGTTGAGAAATCACCGATTAAGAAAATTTCGACTGGAAAGGTGGACAAGACTGTTCGGACCTTACAGAGGTGATTGAACGATTATTGAAAGAAAAAAGTAACTTTAACAGATTGCTTCAATTTTGTTTAAAAATGTTTGAACGTGTTTGAACAGATAGATCACATTTGGTCATCAATCAACTAGAAAAATCATCTAAAGAATGATGTAAATTTGTATTTTTCCTCATCGAAGGAACACTGATTACCGTCATTAAGACCTATACAGTACTTTCTTCAGAAAGAAGAAAGAAAGAAAATCATTTTTTAAATTTCTAAAAATAATCAAAAAAATATGGAATTCTATATACTTTTGCACAAACTAAACCGATAAATCAGTAATAAAAGTAAAAATTACAAACTTCTAGTTCGAACACGTATCTTGAAAATATTGAGAATCCCGTGCCTTCAATTTCTGAACTTTTATTCCGGACTCTAAATTCTACATTTTTGTGTAATATTTTTGATGCCTCACTCTTTTCAACGACTCCTCCCACTTTTCTAAAAATTTAAAAATAAAAACGAAAAAATGTTCAAAATTTTTAAAAATTAAAAAAATGGTGCGCCATTGTCATACGCATGAGTAATTGCTCATGCATTTGGACTACGCTTCACGTCTTGTCGCACAAACTATTGTCGCAAAGCTAAAACGAAATTAAAAAATATATATTCATATTTGTGTTTTCAAAAAATTGTAATTTAAAAAAAATGAATGTCTTGTTTTTAATGTAGATTTTAAAAAAAGTGGATTTTAAAAGTGATTAATTTTTTTTTGTTTAAAAAAAATTCTGATTCTAAAAATATTAAAACAGAGACCACATGTCAAAGAAACGATTTTTGAATAATGCCTAAAACAAAAATAGGCCCAGACTAACGAGAAAGAGTGAGGGTTTTCAATAAATTGAAAAAAAAAATCAATCTCTATTTTGTCTAATTTCAAAATTAAATTGTTATGAGACGCTTTTTTAGATTTCTAAACAGCTCATTTTGTTAAACAAATTTGTTTATGAATTCAAGTTGGTGATTGCGGTACACTTTACTTTTTTGTTTAACAAAAAAGTTGCTTTTTTGTTGCTTGTTTTTTTATTTTGAAACATTGATATTTTTTTAGTGTGGGGATCTGCGAAGTTGCAACTTCTGTATTAAACAATTTTGTTCTAAAAGATTTTTCAAAGCAAATTTTTCAACATTATTTTTCAACACTTATTCTTATTATTGTTAAAACATTATTATCGTCGAATTGCAAGCGATTCTCAATCAAGCGCTACATTGTCCAGCGTCGTGAAAGCACGGGGTAGAGGATATAAAAATTCCGTAGAGATATCTTGAGCCGAAAAAGGCCAAAAATATCTTGTTGTGCTAGTAGTAAACAATTGCGCTTCCAGATTTAATTCGTATAAATAAAAGGCATTCAACTAAATTTGCTTTTAGATAATTAGTAACGTTATTTAACTTATGTAGTTCCACAGTTAATTAGCCATTCACGTGGGCATTTAATTTGACATTTAGTTGTTTTGTGAGATCACGTGTGTGCAAAATGAAATTAAAAATCAACTTTTTGCTGGATATCTTTTAAAGTTATACTTACGTAAGATAAATCCTCTTATCTAGATTAATTCCAGTGAAATGTGTTGCTACGAAATTCTTGGTAATTTCGGCGCAAGAAATGTTGTTGTTGTCGGTATTTCCAACCGTACTTGTTTAAAACAAACTCTTTGGTTTAAAATGTAAAAAAAAAACTGATTTGAAGTGTTTTTGTTCGAAATATATCAAAGTAGTATACTAAGCGCTACAGAACGCTGATTGGTCACATCGCTGGAAATAGAAACACCGTTCACATGGAAGAAAAAATTAAAGGATGAAATTTTGGCAGATTTGAATTATTTAAGAGCCTAATTAATGAACATTACTCAACTAGTTAAATGCTAAGCTAATTAAATTAATTAAGATATTTAACTAATTACTTAGCTAAATGAATCCGGCGGATTGTGTTTCAATGAGGCATTAGGATCGCTGACCTAAAGGAACGCATCGTGGAGTCGCTGAAAATGTCCTGGGGCATTTATGACAACTTCAACAATTTAAACTCAAAAATCGCTTCGAAACTTTCAAATTCATACCGTAAATTAATTCATACCTGAACCGTGCATAGGGGACCTTCCGCAGAACTGCAAAGGGAATGTTGTTTTAGAAAACGTCGGCGATTTACAATCAGCGTCAACTTGTTCTATTGCTCAAACCACCTCCTACAATTTTCCGCTTCACTTCTGGTGCCATTTTCCTCGGAGCCAGTCGCTGCCGAGCTGTAGTTCAACTATAGTCAAACTAGATTCTGTTCCGGACTCAAAACAATTTTGAAGAATAATAAGCATTACCAGAATTCGGCTCTCCTCATTAAAAAAAAGTATTTTTCAAAAATTTGTTTCAACAATTTTCTAAAATATTTTAAAAAATTTGAATTACTTAGAACAATGAGTAGTGATTTCTAATAACTATCTTTTCGAATTTTCAAATATCACTTTCGTGCCACTTCAAAATTTTGTGATAAAAGACTTGCATAAAATATCGTGTTGTAGGTTCTAACAATTCCATAGCGTGAATTGAATGATTGGAATGCCTTTGTTTAATATTGAATTTTTAATTACTTATTATTAATTAATTAATTAAAAATTCGACATTATTAATAAGATCTAAACAAATTATATTATCAAAATCAAGTCTAAAATATTCCTTATGTCACACTAGCCTCGCTGGAAAACGCTAAGGATCTTTTTAGAATATTTTTTAGCTCGGAAAATTTGAATTATTATTTAAAAAAAATTAGCGAGACGAACACTGTGGACCAATTTCTGAATTTTACGTACGAGGATTATTCAATTTTAACTATTATAAGATTTAATAAATTAAAATTGTAATTTTTATTTTTGAATTTTAATTGTGGTTCACTCTTAATTGAAGTTCAAGTTGCTGATTCAAATCTAGTCAACCTAAAATATGTTCCGTATTCAAAACTTTTTGAAGAATAAAAAATGACAGAATTGGGTTCTCTTCATTTGAACAAAAATTTGTTAAAAAAAAACTTTATCATTTAACTCATCAATTAATTTTTAAAATTCAAATTATTATCTCTTCATCACTTCTGTGCCTTTTTGCCTTTCTGTCAAAAAAATCTCACGCTTAAAAATGCTTACCCAGATGGCCTTGGTCCGCGAAAGTAGCGAAATGGAAAATGTTTGAGTCTTTGTCTGTTTATGGTGAATTAGTAATTAACTAATTACTAATGATATTTTAATTGATAAAAATGTTTTAATCAAAATTATCACTTTTGTGCCACTTCAAAGTCTTGTCATCAAAATCAATAAAATCATGTTACAAAAGTTTTGTCTGGAGTTATCTCGTCTTATTGCAATGTTTTATTTTCTCAATCAGCGCTTAATTACTAATTAATTGCTTGCTATTTAAGTCTAATTATAATATTCATGGCAAAATGTAAATCGATCAATTGCGCGCCGTGGACAATTAAAATTTTCTAAATGTAAGTTCCGTCGGGAGTTCCGTTAGATGTTTCCATGTAAAATTAGTTCTTTGTTTAGACTTATTTTGTCTTCTCTTCTGCATTGTTATAAAAGTTTGAAATTTTTTATTTTTGTTTTGTTATGAACGTGATTGTAAGCGTCTTAATCGCTAAATTTTCGAATGCGCAAATAATCGTTTTTCAAAATTCATCTGTTCTATACGTAGCTGCCACTTGGAAATCACGCTTCTTGCCACCCTGAATCACAGCAAATTTGAGCCCAATTGCTGCATGCAAAATGTCGTTATAAGATCGGCATATCCGCCAATTTTTTTGTTCCATATTCCTCCGAATCAAACGCTGGTCGTGCTGTTTGAACACTTCTTGAAGAATAGAAACAATTATTGCAGAATACGCTCCTCATAATTTGAAAAACAAATCATATTTTAAAAAATCTGATTCACAATCACTTGTTCAAACAATATTTCTCATCATTTTAAAAAAATCCTTTTTTTTTAATTTGAAGAAAAAAGACAACCTGGTAAACCAAGGTTTTTTTTTTAAATACTTGACTAATTTGTGTACAAAAATAATTTGCATAAAGCGTCGCAAAATTAATAAACAAATCTCAAGTATAAACCGTATAAACAGTAAAAACAATTTGCTTCCTTTCAAGCATGTTATTATTTTGTTTAATTTCAAGCATATTACCATTTGCTTTATTTCAAGCAAAAAAAAAAAGTTGATTTAAAAAAATTAGAAAATTTCTTGAAAATTTTTAACAAAATTTGTAATTTATGCAATGTTAGGCTTTGTGTATTATTTTCATCAAGGAGAGCCACCAAATGCCCCGCCGGCAAGCGTTTGACAAGAATCACAGTCACGGATGGGCAGCTACGGGCACCGTGCTTGCCTACAGGCATCGCAACGGTTTCATAATTGCGACGTTCACAACCTCCCGGAAGTACATTGACGGTGTGACAACGGTGGTCATTGAATGTGTCAATCGGACGCATGTCGATTGTGCGCATCGACGATGGGAAGGAAACATTCGAAAAACATTTTCTGGTTATCGTACTAGTTTAGTTTAGTTTAATTGTTTTAAATTTTAAATTGAAGACTTTTTCAAGTAATTTTAAACTTTAAACTTTATTCACTATTTAATATTGTCTAAAATTAAATTATTTTTTTTGTTTTCTTACAAGTCACGCTTAACTTACTCTGATTGCATTTTATGCTAAAAATTGAAAAGTTGAAACTCGTTCTTCACGATACAATGAAAGTTTCAGTCTACGCCCCGTGTTTGGCCACGGTGCTCACAACGCAAACGTTTAGTTTGTTACTGGTAAGTATATCCTATTTTTCGAAAATATACAGTGCGTTTCAAAAACGTTACAACTGCATAATATATTCAGCCAAAAACTGCCCCATATCGCTGTCAAGAAATGTGAACCTTTTTTTTTTGTATACGGCTTTCTATTTCTTGACATAATTTTTGAAAAGCTCTATGTTTAGCGTAAACGTATTTTTTAACATTTTAGGCGTTTTGTCTACAAAGAAGTAGCGCTGAAGCGTTACGGAGCGCTCCCTTTTTGGGATCACCATATCAACGCTCGAGCGCTGAATTGCATTAATTGCAGCATTCCAATTTTTAGCTCATCCTCAGGGCTGATAACGCTGAAATACAAGAATATTACTCCCCACTCGCCCCGCTGGGTATTTGGCTACCCGAGTAACTCTTTCTTCCTAAGATATCTGAGCCAGTACAAAGAATATATACACAGGGTCCGGAGCACGGGAGTGACGCTGTAAGCGATTTTAGTGGTGGCTACAGCAGCTGATGACGACAGTTCTGAGAAATAACGAAATTATTTATACACTTTTTGTTTTTTTCTTTAAAAAATCTAAATTGTTAGCTAGGGGTTACTACTTCAATTAATATTTAATCTCTTAATTAATTAGTTAATTAAGCAATTAAACGTAACTTTGCATGAATCAATTGTGCGCCATTTTTCGAAATTCAAATTTCCACATTTTTGCCGCCATGAATCCGTCGACGGACGTTGGTAAAATGTATTTGTCCGCCTAAAATACAGTCATAACGTTTGTACTATTGTCAAGGTTTGCGGTAAAATTTATGGAAATTAATTATTAGAATCGTTGGCCGCCTTTTTGAAATCGCTGATTTGGATACAATACGATTTAAATTTTAATTAAGATTAACTTTTCATTGTTAGTTTATCGAATCTTAATTTCAACGCCGTTTGCATTTCTGCAGGTTATTTTCACCAAAAAATACGTTCCCGATTAGCTTAATCGGACAATCGGAATCAAAACCTTTCTTATTAAGGCAATTTTTGAAATATTAATTTTTTTTAAAAATTTGATTAGTAACGCCGTCGGCAATTTCTCAATTGCTGGGAGCTCAAATACTATGTACTTAGACATCACGAAAATATACAAATTTCGCATACTTACTGTAACTCCACGGAAGGACTTGACATGGACATTAATAAACTAGTCGGTAAGGAGGATGATATGGCTCCAAAAATTCTTAATGAAAATGTTGAGACTTACGGAGAATATTCAGTACAAAATGAGAAGACGGAAATTCAATATAACATTCCACTCGCCGCAGGCCCTCGAGGTGCCGCAGTATTGCGCAGTATTACCAATGTTAGAAAATTTCGAGACTTTGATGAAAGTGGCCTTGAACCGAGGAAAGTGCGGCAAATTGTAACACAAAGTATATTTGTCCACTTGCGTGTGGGAGAGACGTGCCAGAAGAACCGAGTAGTTGCAAAATCGTCATGTACGTTGATTATTACAAAATTTTATTTACATGAAAAAAATAACCAAACTAGGAAGGGATTACCAAAATTCTAGATCACTTATGTGCCACTTCAAAGTTTTGACAAAAAATTGAATTGAAAAACACTTTCGCAGATCCCATTTTAGCCAAATTGAATGGTTGGAATGTTTCTTGGTTAACATTTAACTATTAATTAATGCATTACTATATTACTATTTGATATAATTGTTCCGATTTTGTTTTAGAAATTACATTTTTCAAACTTTTTTTTTCTCATAATTAAATCTCAAATATTCACATTGACACATTGTTCACTCCATCCCAGAGTTGTGCAGGGTTCTTGCATCGCCGGAAGACGCTAAGGTTCTTTTGAGAATACAATTTGAGAAAATTTGAAACAATAGAAAAATGTGGTTATGAATTCAAAAAAGTTAAATAAATGAGACAGTTTTTGACGAAAGGACGGTATGCGTTATGAAAGAGTAAATTTGGGCCCAAACGCATTGGTTTGCATGGGGATTTCTGGGCCCGGGAAACGAAACGGCGCCTAAACTATTTGTTAAAAATGGCTGCCGCGGCCATTTTGAAAATTAGCGTAATGGTGAAAACGCTCAGCGTAAAATCGATCGGCGCACGATCGATTCCCAGTAACGGTTTTTTTTTAACTTTTTTTTTCAAAATAAATTAAAGATCCTATACATTTAGAAAACTTCAACGAATGGACAGAGTGTAAATCAATTTACTAGATTTCTCTGGAACACACTTTGCACATTGCACACCTCTTGAGTTGATTTTCTCTTACACCATGTTTATTTCAAAATGCTAAATGAAATTACATTTTAATTTTTTCTAACTTCTTAGTTTACAATCTGAAAATTCTGTAGGAATAGAATTTGAATGTCAAATTCACTCATCATCTTCATGATCTTCATCTTCTGCGGGTTCCAGGGACGCAGCGGCGTCCAAAATTTTTCCTACTAAGCTTTTCCTCGTAGGTAGGGTTTCTGGATGACTGATTCCGTATCCCAAGTA